>VMDO01012234.1:39610-63433 GCA_007922755.1 Pedetes capensis | reverse complement strand
GTCCAATTGTTCTGAGGCTTGTGCTCCCTGCAGAACTCATGTCACCCTGAATTCTTGCCACAGACTGTGCAGCCCAGTCTGTGGTTATGGATGACAGCAGGTCAGGTCGCTGGTACCACACTCAGTGGCCCATCCTGACTTCCAGGCTCACTCACCAATCCCATGCTGTGATGAGCAGGCTGGTGGTGTATCACTCTCAGTCAATCTGGGGCCAATGCTCTCACATGGAACACACCCCATGCTGAACTCCTATCACAGACTATGCAACCAGGACTTCCATGGTGTAAAGATGGTGGATCACATCACTGGTAACATATTTACCAGCAGCTGTTGACTTAGTCACTCACTCGCCAGACTTGCTCCTTGGAATGTGCCACCAACATTTTGTCAGCAGGATGATGGCAAGGCACAGCGGTGGATCTAAGCCCTGGGATCCCATGTGGAATTCACCCTGTGCTGGATGCATTCTGAAGCCTCTTTTTGTCTTGAAAGTGGCTTTTATTCTGTGTACATGCATTCCTGTGTTTCTCTGTGGGTCAAAATTTCCTCTTCATATAAGAATACCTGGGGCTGGGATTTAGCTCAGTTGGTAGAGTGCTGCGCTGCAGTCTCTGAGGTCCCGAGTTCAATTCCCAGCACCGCAAAAATGGGAGAAGGACCTGGCAATCCACTCCCAAGGCAATCCCGAAACAGTCTGCCATTGAAAACCCTATGAGGATCACTATGAGTCAGATACTGACTCGACGGCACCTAACAACAACAACAACATAAGAATACCTGACAGATTGGATTAGCACCTATTTTAATGACAGTATTTCTATTGAATTGTCTCTTTACAACTCCAAACATAGATACTGCTTGACTTAAGATGGGATCACATCCCCCCAAACCTGCCATAAATTGAAAATACAGTAGATTGAAGAGCATTTAATATACCTAACCTATTGAACACCTTGCTGGGGTTTAGCTCAGTTAGTAGAGTGTCACTCTGCACTCTCTCTGGCCTTAGGTTTGATCTCCAGCACTGCAAACATGAGAGAAGGGCATGGTAGCCCACTCAAAACAATCTTGAAAGGCTGGGCGTGGTGGCACACACCTGCAATCCCAGTGGCTTGGGAGGCGGAGGCAGGAGAATTACAAGTTCGAGACCAGAGGCAGTCTGCACAATTTAGCAAGACCCTGTCTCAAAAAAGTAACAGAATGGGCTGAGGGTGCAGCTCAGCAGTCCAGCACTTATAGAGCATGCAAATGTGAGGCCTTAGGCTCAACCCCCAGTACCGAAAAAAAAAAAAATCTTGAAAGAATCAACCATCAAAAACCCTGAGTGGCTATGAGTCAAACCCAAGTCTGACAGCACCTAACAACAACAACAACAATTGAACACCATAGCTCAGTAGCACAGTACATTGGAGAGTATTGTTTGGTTACTCTTTCAGTTGAGTGGGTGACTGGGATCTGGGCTTGCTGCACTGCCCAGTGTTATGAGAAAGTATCACATTACATATTCCTATCCCAGGAAAAGAACAAAACTCAAAATTCCAAGTGTAGTTTCTATCAAATATTTAGCAGTTTCACGTTATTGTGAAGTTGAAAAATTATAACATCCAACCACTATCAACACGGTATTGTCTGTATATTTGCATTCTGAAGTATTGGAGAATAGGACATCAACATATCACTGCGGAGAGGACACCACTATCCAGCCCAGCACACCACGAAACACATGTATTCATAGTTCAGAAAATGTATTTTGATTTATTAAATTCTGATATATGATATCTAAGAAAATAAAAGAAGACTCAACAAGAGGGAGGAGGTGATCAGTGGGAGTGGGGAACAACATGGAAGGGTAAAGCAGGAGAGAATAAGTGCAAAATACAGGATGCAACTCTGAAAATCCCATAACAAATCGCATTATACTGTAAACAATTAAAAAAATCATAGTATACCTCATAATTGTCTACAATGATTGATATTATCATCAAAAAGTTTTTGTAAGTGTTTTGAGAGATAGAAATGTTAACAATGCATTTTTTTCTATATAAATGTTGGTGGGGTACATGTAGTAAGACTTTTGCTATATCCATTATGCAACTATTACATCATTTTTGTCTACATATTGATCAACTTACATATTTTATAGCACCATATTTCCCATGTATTCATATAGTTGCATCATATATTTTGAGATTTTCTCTCCTCCTTTTCCACTCTACTTTATTTCTCTTCCTTCTTCTCCCTTCCCTAAACTTCACTCCCATTCACTGATCACCTCTCTCCTTTCAACTTTGCTTATATTTTCCCTTCTTAGATATGTATGAATATTCACTTTTATATGTCTATGTACATATAAGGTTTTTTTCTTTCTTTAAGTTAGATTTAACTCCCACATATGAGTGAGGAATATATGGTATTTCTCTTTTTGGGACTGGGTTAGATCACTTAAGATGATGTTCTCCAGTTCCACTCATTTTGCCACAAATGATATTATTTCATTCGTCTTTATCGCTGAGTAATAGTCCATTGCATATATATGCCACAATTTTTCAATCCACTCTTCTGTTGATGGGCATCTTGATTAATTACATACCCTTGTGATTGTGAAGAGTGCTTTATTGAATATGAAAGTGCAGGTGTGATGAATTATCTTCCTTTGGGTATATTCTCAGGAGTGCTTTTTCTGGGTTGTATGGCAGTTTTATTCTTAGTTTTCAAAGGTACCTCAATATTGATTTCCAAAGTGGCTGAACTACTTTATAGTCCTGTAAGCAGTATAACAGTGTTCCTTATTCTCTACATCCTTGCCAGCATTCATTATTATTTATTTTGTTAAATTTGGCCATTCTTACTGAAGTGAGATGGAATCTCAGTGTTGTTTTGAATTGCATTTCCCTAATGGCTAGAGATATTGAGTATTTTTAAAAATGTGTTTCCCATTCACACTTCTTCATTTGAGAATTGTCTGTTCAGTTCTATTGCCCATTTATTTATTGTGTTATTTGTTGTCTTACTGTTTGATTTCTTAAGTTCTTTGTATATTCTAAAAATTAAAATATTCTTTGCATATTCTAAAAATTAGGATGCAAAGATTTTCTCCCTTTCCATGGACTCTCCCTTTACTCTGTTGATTGTTTGCTGTATAGAAGGTTTTTAGCTTCCTGTAATCCTATTTGTCAATTCTTGGTGTAGTTTCCTAGACAACTGAAATCTTGTTGAGGAAATACTTGCCCATGTCTATGTGTTGGAGTGTATTCCCTATGTTTTCTTCTCATAGCTTTAAGGTTTCTAGTTTAATGTTGAGGTCTCTGATCCATTTTAAGTTGATTTTAATACAGATTGAGAAATAGCATCTATTTTCAGTCTTTACACATGGATATTCAGTTTTGCCTGCATATTTTTTTGAAGAGCCTACTTTTCTCAACTGAACATCCCTAGACCCTTTGTCAAAAATCAGGTGGCTATAGTTGCATAGGTCTATCTCTGGGTCTTCAATTCTGTTTCACTGATCTTGAAGCACACTTCTGTGCCAGTAGCAAGCTATTTTTACTACCATCTCCTGTGTCATATAGTTTGCAGTCAGTATTGTGGTAGTTTTTTGCACTCTTTTTGCTGTTAAGGATAATTTTGGCTATACATGGTCTTTTCCATATGAATTTTAGGACTGTTTTTTCTATTTCTGAAATGTATGTCATTGGAGTTTTGATGAGGATTGCATTAAATCTGTAAATTGCTTTTGGTTGTATAGCCATTTTCACAATATTAATTCTCTTGATCCATGAGCAAGGGAGGTCAATAACCCAATTTTAATAATTGCACACTGTATATATGAACTGAATTATTACTCTATGCCCATAAACATATACAATAAAAATTCTGGTATGTGAGATAATTTTGTATCAGAAGATATCATTACTTACTAATTCAAACCTAGAAAAGATTCTGATTTTGACTTATGTTGGAGAAATATAAATAACAAAATTTCCTAAATGAATTTCAAGTTCCTTTTTAACATAACAAAATGGTTCTTAATCACTTTATTACTTCCTCCTGGCCACCTCAAAGAGCAACCAAAAAATCAACAATCTATGTTTGTATGGCTGAAGCGAGAAAGAATCTCTGCAAACTCAGAACTATGTACAATGACTTCAGAGGCAACTTCAAAGGCAACTTAGCTGACCTGGGAAGCAGGCCCACGTGGGAGACTCTGATAGCTTTGACAAAGAAAAAAATAAATGCAGGGGACTCAGCTCTAGATCTTATGAACTTGCACTAGATATTATCACAGAAAGATAAGGATATACCTTGAGAGTGAACTACTATGAACATATCTATGATTGAACAAGATGTTATTTCCAGGGTTTGTGGAGAAATAAAGTACAGAAAATTATAGCCAGAAAAATATGAGTATTCACTTGTGACTATGCCCTAGAAAAAAACCTAGGAAATTCAGGGCTCAGTGGAAGTTCTCCTGAGCCAGGCTGGCTTGGAAGAAGCACTGGAATCATGTCTTTGCAGAGGTACTATATGATGAGGAAACAGCTCTTTGCTTGGGAAATCCTTGATGGGTGGAGCCAAGAAAGTTTTCCTTTCTTTCAACATTTTTATAGATCAAGGAAAATTTAATGCATTCAAATAACAAAAAGGGAGAATTTATAGGGTTTATACAAAAATAGAAAAATGTGAAAAAGCAGCAGCATCTCTTTCCTGCTAATAATAAAAATGCACTAGGAAGAATGTTGGGGAAAGTAAGTGAAAACTGTAGCCTCTGGCCTCAAACATGGAATTCTCCTGCCTCAGCTTCCTTAGTCACTGAGAGTATAGGTGAACATCACCACACCAGACCCTACAGGGGCACTTTTAACAGATCAGAACCAGACCAGAACGATCCACACAAAGACAGCTTAATATAATTACTAGATTTTAAAGATAAAAATGATCTAATAACACCTATAATACTTAAGGAAAGAATAGGGAAAGCTCATGATTTTATACCCAACCACATTTACTCCAAGTATAGAAGACATTGTGAAATAGTTTTGTATGTGTAAAAACTTTAAAATTATTGTCTAAATATATCATTCTTGAGGAAAATACTAGAGGAAATACTTGAGTAATCAAGGAAAAACTGACACAACCTGGTCAGATGACTTGTACTTTTGGAATTTTCAGAAGAGTTCTAAAAATAAAGTAAATGTTGTGGTATATGAGTATAGTTATATAATATCTTTAAAAATTCTGGCAGAAGTACTATATGCAGGTTAATAGATGACAACTGTAGTTATATTCTTAAAAGTTCTACTAATAATTATCTGCAAAAGTTCTGCTAAGATATTTGAGCCCCTTTTGGCTCCAGAATATATCTGATAACCAGAGAATTTAGTTTGGTACGTTAATTACATCAAGTTATCAGATCAATTTCCTAGCTTTCTGCCTATGTAGTATATTTAGTTGCCTCTAAAATGAATGGTTAAAAAGAATCTGCTTTACTTACTGTGCTTTTTCTCTAATATGAATGAAAAAAGTAAAAAGAGAAAAAGGGTAAGAAAGAAAAGAGGGTAAGGGAGAGAAGAGAGAAGAAGAGGGAAAAAGAGGGAATGATGAGAGGGGAGGGAGAGAGAGAGAGAGAGAGAGAGAGAGAGAGAGAGAGAGGCAATGATGTCTATTTTTATATTTGTGGGGGAAAGAAATTCTACTTTAAAAGGAAGAGATATTATCAAAATATATTGAATACATATGTACAACTATTACATGTAAATAAGTTATTAAAAAGAGTGGGAACCTTTTTGTCTTTTGCCTTCAACTGCAACAATGTTCAAAGTATGCTAAATCAGCTATTGTGAATTTCTTAATTAGAGCAGTTACCAATTTGTCTAGAATCCCCCATCCAACGTTTTTACACTTAAACTCATAAAATATCTTTCAAATAAAATGTTCTGATGTATTAATTATGCATCTGTTTCCTTTCTGTCTTTCTGTAAGCTGATTTTGCTCTTTATTAATGTATTTTGTTGAAAAATTTTTTGTTTCATCATCTTCCTACTTTCCTGTTTAGTAATTAACAGAAGTTTGCTTTTGAGTTTTGTTTCCAGCTCTTGACTTTTGATAAATAATCTTCTAACTATGGCTGTTTTCTAACTATTTTGAGATTGCAATTTTGAGCTCCTATTCACTCGAAAGATACTTAGGACAGGAGAGTGTTTTCAAATTTTGAAAACATTTTTTGTCTTTTTACTTGAGTTATTAATGGCCAGAAATTATGGCTTGGATTATCTTTGAACTTTATTTGATATATGGGCAATGAAGTTAGATAATACCTAAATGTGTGTCCCTAAATTTCTCATTGCATTTCCAAAAGTTGCTGTGGAAATGTAGTATTTTATCTTTCATTAATTTCATCATTTTCTCTTCATCTCTTTCCTTTTTCCTTCTGAGTTAACCAGTTGTTAAGTAGCCACATCTATATGATAATAAATTCATAAATGACAAGAGATGGAAATTTATACATGCTTTAACTTGACATTTGTCTTTGAGTGTATATATATAAAATACTTTCTTATATTTACAGTAAAAACTTTAAAATCCACTAAGAATTGTGGATCTTGAGTTTCATGTTATATGAATCATCAGGTTGATAAAATATAATAGTTTCTGCTAGAAAATTATTTAAATATTTTAGAATCCACTAGGAAAGACTGAAAACTATGAGCCTTGAAGGAGTTTAATTGATTAGCTAAATAGATGACTGATGATTTACAAACCTGCTGATTCTGGATGGAAAAATATTTTTGGTACAAGTTGCTACATTTATAAAATAGTAGTACATTTTTCTCTCCTGTTTCCTATGGATGGCAAAATAAAATGTAGTACTCTTTGAGAAATATTTTAAAATATTACCAGAATAAGATTCAAATCAAGGATATCTATAGCTATTTAATCAATGTCAAAATTTAATATTTTAATGCATAAAACATTAATTAATATCAATTTAACCTGAAAAAGGTGTAGCACTTTTGGGGAGAGGTAAATGTCTAAAGTCATATCAATGTGATTTAGAGTAAGAAGCTATTTGGAATATAAACATAATATTGGTAAAGTAATAGACTGATGAATGTATCTGCTGCTCATTTAATGTAATTAAGATAAAAGTTTTCAGTTTTTGTGGACAGGAAGTTTGTAACAATTCAAGAATCAACAAGAATCTCATCATATGAAAGAAAAATATGAGAAGACTGCAGCCATGCCACTGTGGAGTTCGATTCTGTCAGCTAAGCAGGGTCGGGCCTGGTTAGTACTTGGATGGGAGACTGCCTGGGAACACCATGTGCTGTAGGCTTGGGAGAAGGACCCAGTAACCCACTCCCTCAAAACAATCAGCCATTGAAAACCCTATGACTAGCAGAGAATCACTGACAATAGTGTTTCCCTTGTTGTATGTAGGGTTGCTATGAGTCAGACACCGACTCGATGGCACCTAACAACAACAACACAACAAATGTAAGGAAAGGGTTTTGAAAAACGTTTTACCCAGGAAACTAATGTGGGAATTGATTGTGAGGTTTTTGTTTCATTTGATAATCCAGCATAATTATTCATAGACTATTTCTACTCACCCACAATGGATGATGTTCTGTGCCTATATTTTATACATTTATTATCATTTCATTTGGACTTCTGAGCAATGGATGTCTAGTCATATGGCAAAAACAAAAACAAAAACAAAAAAACTGCCATTTATTATTTGTCCTTGAAATTTATACACTCTGAATAGATTTTGACTCCAGTAAATCAGATATTATAAAGACAAAATTATTGAAATTTCAAAAGAACAAAATATATAGAAAAACATAAAAAGAATTTTAAAAGAACTTATACTGAAGCTCATTATATAAGAAGTTGAGTATAATATTGATACTTTATGGTCTCTGGCCAGAGAAGAGCAATGAGCATGAACTGGAATAAGATATGGAAGGTCTGTCATCCCATGTGTCACCTCAGGTCATGTCCAATAAAACACAGAAGGTTGGAATGCACATCAGATCACATTTTTTAAAAGTCTAAACAAAATCACACTTCATACGTACTATCAGAGAGCCCCCTGTTCCCTGGGTAAAGATTGAAGAATGAATGGTTCAGTTCTCAACAAGCCACTGGGAAATGTCAGCACCATCTAGTTAATGAATTCCTGATTTGTTTGGCATTTGCACTTTCTTAAGAAATTGCTGATGTGTTTAGACTTCCTCTTCTCCTCAGCAGCAGTGAAATTTGTTGATTATGATGGCCTTATATAACATCATCCAGGCAGAAAGCTAAAAGATTACACATTAAAAAGAAATAGGCCTGTTCATTACCAGGCATTGTGTTTCTTCATATGCATATCTCTGTTCCTCAGTCTTTGCCCAGGTTGCTTTGTGGAAGACACTTTGTTAAAAGTATTTCCACGGCAGGCCTCCACTCATGAAAATGTCATTTTCTCTGCCTGGTTGTGATAGGAAATCTTTTTCACCTATTGAAACTTGTTAAATTTCCTTCAAATATTTTTGTTTAACTCTTAGAAAAACAGTTAGTGGAGACCTATTTAAAAGTCTATAGATTTAATGAGGAATTGATGTTTATATTTAAAAACATTTTCAAAGAAACTTGCTTTTATACCACCATATAAAAGCCTGCGATTCTTAAAGATTTAATTCAAACAGGAAAAACAGTCCAGACTATCTATATTCCACATAGTTTGCCCTTAACTACTTTTACCCGTATGTTTGTTTTAGGAGGCATTCCACTGTTGGAAAGAATCCTATCCACTCTGATTTAGTTTGCATAAGGATCAGATGGTTAAGAAGCTGTGAAGTTAAAATTACTCAATTAAAAACTTTGGTCTGTCTGTAAAATAGACGCGAAATAGGTTTTATATTCTCCACCTAGGTATTATTGCCTTGGCAAGGCCAGTACTGTAGGTTATATCTCATATTACATAGTTCTTTGGACAACAACTTAACTTTAATTATCATGTGTCATAATTTTATTTAAAGAGACAGAATTCCTCCTTAGGCAGAATCATTGTGCATTTCGATAATCTTCCCCTTGCATGCATCTTCGACGTGTTTCATATTGTTCTTGAAGCACAGATTTTTATTGTGTCACTCTCTTGTCATTGTGCCCCATAGCTGTTCCTCTCAATCCTCTCCTGAACATGGCTTTAGCTCCTAACTCTTCTTCACACCTTGATAAACATTAATTACCCAGTCAGCATTAAGTAGCCCACAATAGTGATTCTTGTTTATCTAGAAGACCATTTTTGACCAGTGAGTTCTCAATTAACTCTGGCTGTCTTTCTGCTAATGTGTTGAAAATTCCATCTTCTTTTTCCGAAACAGGATCTTCTTCAGAGATTTCTCATATCTGGTATTTTTTACACAAAAACTTTTGACAGGATTTTAAAATTTCTGCAGTATTAACATTTTGTGCTGGACAATTCTTGGTTTGGGGCTCTGTCCTCTGCATTTCAAGATGTTTGGTAGTGTCACTGGTTTCTACCAAATGGAAGCCAAAAACACCCCCACCATCTGCCAAGTTATGACAACCAAAAATATCTTCAGACCTTGGCACATGTCTCTGGGGAAGAAAATTGCTCTTCTTTGTCCCCCAGTTAAGAATCCTTAGTTATGTTCACAGTCACTTTGGTTAATTTTCTTCCAGTCTTGGGTATCTTGATTTGATTAGGGTTTGCTCATCTGCTGCTGAGCCAGGGCCACTTCCACAATAGAGTCTACTGGAGATCCCATGATATCTCCCTCTTTGGAGTCCCAGTGACAAGACAGCTTGTTGTTTTTGTTGTTGTTGTTAGTTGCCATCAGTATAGCTTAGTAAGTCTTTTTGACAGATGGTTAGTATTTAGGCCGTCATTCTCAACCAACATAGCTAGACACGATGGCTGACTTCCTGCTTCTATGGCTTTAACCCTTGGCCAAGCTGAGATTTGCATAATCTAGTTATATATTTGCCAGATTCTCTTACAGAAAGACAAAAGTTCACTGACGAATCCAGGATTTTCTTTGATATATATATAGAGTCTGGGATTCCCTGATGCCTATTTAGTTCATTTCCTTGGGCGACATAGAAAACCTAAAACTTGGTTATAAAAAGCAGCATGGATTGGTGGTCAAACTAATTGATACAAAATATATGGATCAAAATGTGACTATAGATTGATATAAAAAGAGCAAAAAATAGGCCTTTTAGTAGCTATGTCTGAGGTTTTTTCTTCAAAACAGATGGTCTAAAATCCAGTCCTTCATACATGAAAGAATGTATCTACCTTGATTTTAGAGACCACCTTAACTACCACCTTCTGGGGCTTTTTAGTCTCCATAAAAGACTAGATATCACAACCTTCTCATCTACTTACTTTATGAATAGTCTTAAACCTGAGTTGGCAGATTTATCCTGAATAGATATGATGGCATGTTGTCCCTCTTTCTAAATTAAAGGGCTGATGGAATACTTTGAAGATAGTTTAATTTAGAAAAATAACCCTGTAGAACCTATGAAAACTATAGAACCTGTAGAACAATGGCTCTTTACATTATAGAATTAGAAGACCCAAGGCCTAGGAAAATCCTATATCTTGTCTAGATGAAGGCTCCCATCAATATTTTAAGGGAAAAGGAATATGAAAGAATAATTTCCCTAACCTGGAGCAAAAGATAGTATCTAAAAGGAAAAAAGACAAACTGTCTGACAGAATAATGGCCTTCAAAGTAGGTGCTCTGCTGTGCCAATAATTGTTCTCAACAAAAAAGGAGAAAAATTGCTGCACATTTGTAGAAAGAGAATATTTCATTTTGTGTTCATATTGAAACTGAAATTGCAGTTACTATCTTGACCACTTTTTCATCATTTCTTTCTTTACATAGCCAAAATTTCAGTGGTAGTTATCTCATCTACCCTCAGAATCTCCCTTTCTTTTAGCCACCTCCTGCCTCTCTGTGTCTTCTCACTAGTCAATATGCTTTTCTACAGAGTGATTTTACTTTGTGATCCTGTTCAGAAGGAACCTTACTTGTTAATAGGGCACTGACACTAACTCTAGGCCTTGCAGTCTTTCTGGAACTCCTGGAAGGAGGAAAAGCCTCAGACTCTAATTTGATGATGGTATACTGTCTTAGACTGTTCTGGCTACAACATGCTATAAACTAGGTGGCTTATAAATAACAGAAACTGATTTTTCACAGTTCTAAAGGCTAAACAGTCCAAGGTCAAGATCCTGGCAAATTACATATCTGATGAAGGACTGCATCCTGGTTCATATGGGGCTATTGTTTCACAGTGACCTCACAAAGCAGAAGGGAGGTTTTCCTTTGTCCTCATTTATAAGGGACTTCTTACCACGGAGAATCTATCTCTATGACCTCATCACCTCCCACAGACCCTTGCTCCTGATAGCATCTCCTTGTGTGTTATGATTTCAAATATGAATTTTGGGTGGACACATTCAGACCATAACACTGATTACTGCAACACAGTTCTCCAAGTGGCCTTGAACCAACCTGCTTTCCCTACCATTTCCTTTTTTGCAGTTTTGAAGAATAATGTAGAATGTGCTTGAATTCAATATCCTGAGATAGGTAAAGAACTGCCTGAGCTAGCCACAGTCTTATTACTGTCCCTCCTAGGGAGTATAACATCTTGATTAGTGACACTTTGTTCCTCTCTTTCTTGAAGCAGAATATTTTTCTAAGCTTTAGTTCAGTGATTTACCTGACCACCAGATGTATCTACATAACTCAAGGTGGGCTGCCATTCAGGATCCTTCATCTGTGGTGTAAGGGAATGGGCAGTTGAGGCTATATACACCCTAGGTCGGCTTTTCTGGGTCTTGAGGGACAGGATCACAATGGATCCAAGGCTTCTTTTGTCCCAGCTGCTTATCTGCAAATAATAAATACATTTCTTGTTATTTGCTGTCTATTACTATGTTCTATCTCACTGGATTCAGATAAATTAGTCACTATTGGATAGTGAACCTGCTTTAGTTACCTACTGTTCAATATCTCCCATAGCAGCATCTCTACCCATTTGCTTCTGGACCAAAGAAAGTTTGGATATGGAATACATCCAGGAGGATGTATTCTTACAAGTCCCTCCTCATATATCTACTCTTTTACTGAAACTGGCCCAATATGTTCTAGTAAAGAGGCTCTGGAAGACAGCAGCCCACGTGCACATGTAGAGAAAAAACTCATTATTCTTTCCCTGTGCTGGTCTCTGCAACATCCCTCAATAGTCTTCAGAAAGACCAAAGGGCATGGCTATTGATTTCAACAAGATTTAAAGGCCATTGACAATATTGTATTTTCTCACATCTCTGTAGACCTTAGTTGTAACACTATTCATTTTCAATCATACAAATAACTGTTCATTTTTCAGTGGAAAATCTATGCTCAGTATTCTTTACAATGGCTTTGCTTTCAGAATCATTTTACCTATTTGCATGAAGTTGGGAAAATTAACCATACACATAGTTATTTTCCAAACCATTATGGTAACACCCTCTTATTTATAGAAAGTACATAATCATGACTAAAGGGACATCCAAATTAGAGGCATTTGGCTTCCTCAGAACACTTACACACTCTTAAAAATGTATATTTCATACATAGCCACAGTTACATAAAATATCATTGTTTTCTATTACGTCCTTATATTTTGAAAGTTTTGTAGAATTTATTTTTCCAGTATTGTCTCCATTACTGACAATTCTAGCATAGACTTAACTACTAGTAAGAATCTCTGTTGTTGTCAGGTGCTGTCAAGTCTGGTCCAATGCACAGTGACATTATGTACAACAGAATGAAAGATTGCCCAACACTTTGCTATGTCCAGCACTATGTCAGTGCTTCTCTGCTATTCATAGGGTTTTCAATGGCTAATTGCTTTGGGAATGGGCTGCAGGGTCCTTCTTTCTAGTCTGTTTTAGTCTGGAAGCTCAGCTGAAACTTGTCTACTATGGGTGGCCTTGCTGGAATCTGAAATACCAGTGGCATAGCTTTCAAGATCACAATAAGATGCAAGCTCCTACAATCTGTCAGACAAGGAGGGGAAAGAAACTGTAGACTTGAGTAATATCCATGTGTTTTTTTGGATAGAGGTAGATATGTTTCCCACTTTTGTAGAACAATAAGACCTTCTTTAGGCTTTGCCTGCCCCCTAGAAGCCTTACTGTCTATTAAAACTTAGACTTTTAAAACTGTCCAAGAAACCTTACTTGCTGTTGCCAGACTTCATTCTTAGCTCTCACAATCTCTCCAGTAGGAACTCATATACAACTCACATGTAAGCTAGTCACTAATTGTCCCACTGTGGAGCTCACTCCTTATTCTTTACAACTTTTAAAGCTGATATGGCCAAATATTGAAGAATTTTAATGTAGTATACAAAAGACTAAGGTTTTTCCCCAAAAAATAAACCACAGGAAACTCTATGACTTTTAGCCTAGAGACTTGATTTACTAGAAATAATAGCAGTAGGACTACTCTTGAAATCCCTTAGAAGGAAGTTTACCGTGCACTGTCATCCACAAACACTGGAGCATAACTCCAGGAAATTTACACTTGGACTCATGTCTACAGTTAAAAAGACTTACTTATGTACTTCTAAAGTCTCCATGCCAATAGGATACAGAAAACTTGAGACTTTCTCATGATTCTCCAGAAGCAATTGGCATTTATAAAGGAGAAAGATTCCCAGAAATCTCTGATCAAGCAGCAGACTGCTAATTGTGGATGGTTTCTACCCAAGATCTTAGAATGAAAACCTGTGGACACTGACTGCCACATCTTTTTTTCTCTTTATTCTCCTTCTTTTGGTGGATATTTGTGTTTGTCTATTAATTTAAGAGCTAGGGTTTAGCTCAGTTGGTAGAGTGCTACTCCACACTCTCTGAGGACCCAGGTTCAACACTCAGCACCACAAAGACGGGAGAAGGACATGGCAATCCACTCCCAAAGCAATCCCGAAACAGTCAGCCATTGAAAATCCTATGAGGGGTGCTATGAGTCGGACTCAACTTGATGGCATCTAACAGCAATGTTAATTTAAGGTTTTTGACTATTAAACTGAGACTCTCAAGGGTGTTCTTCTTGTCTTATTTGTCTGGGGAATACATCCAAAGTAATAAGGATACTTATTGATATCTAACTTCTCTACAGACTCAAGGAAGGGGTAAGTTCTATTCTGGGTGATTTCTGCTGTGCCAGGTTTTAGCTAAGTGGCATCATTCAAGGTTGTCTCATAATTATCACGTTGATCATTGCCCTCCTAGAGTTTGCAGTGTTTCGTTACACACACACACACACACACACACACACACAGCCATTTGCTCAAGAAATTATTAAAATATGACCACAGAGAGAATATTCACTAAAAGCCCTGATGGCAATCATCATTAATGAGTCTAAAACTACAAATGATGCAAAGGGAGTCAATGTAGAGAACTAAATAAACCAACATAACAGTAAAAAATATAAGACTTACTTTCCCTGTTGACCAACAGCAGGGCCTATGAGAGACATCAGTGGTCTGAATACTTTTCATTGTGCCTTTTACATGTCTTTGTCCTACACAACTATTTCTCCACATCCTTTCTTACATGTAACCTTTGTTGTTGTTGTTAGGTGCTGTTGATTCAGGTCACATCCTTATTGTTATGTGCCATAGAGTCAGGTCTGACTCAAAGTCGCCCTATGTACAACAGAACCAAACACTACCCAACAGTGTGCCATGCCCAGCACTATGTCTGACAGTGCTTTTTAGCTATTTTCAATGGCTGATTGTTTCAGGAGCAGCTTCCAGGTCTTTCTCCCAAGCATACAGCACTCATATTTCCAGGTGGTCTCCCATCCAAGGACTAAGCAGGCCTGACCTTGCTTAGGTTCCAAGGTCAGACAGGATTGGATGTTAGGGTGGTATGGTTGTAGACACATATAACCTTAGACACTAACTATTTCTCTCCACCATACCTAACACAACAAAGTTGCCCAAGTAAAGGCAATTGTTTTCTAAGAACAATTCTTCCCTCTTGTAAAGACCATTTTTTATCTGCTATTCTCCAACTAGATGAAATTCAGTAGACCCTAGAGGTCCATAAAAGCATGCTGTCCAAAAGGAATATTTTGCAGTGATGCACACGGGTTTAGTGCTGTCCAGTGTGTCAGTGTCTGTCTGCAGTCATAGCACCCTGGCATCCAATCCCACCTGATCTTGGAAGAAGTAGGGTCAGCCTGGTTAGTCCTTGGATGGGAGACCACCAGGAATATCAGGTGCTAAAGGCTAGGGAGAAGGACCTGGCTACCCACTTCTGAAACAATCCACCATTAAAAACTCTATGAATCACAGAGGACACTGACAATAGTGCTCCGTGTGGCACAGTGTAGGGGAGTGTTTCATTCTGTAGTATATAGTGTAGCTATTAGTCAGACCAATTCAATGATACCTAAGAACAACAACAATGTGGCAGTGTTGAGGCACATGTGACCCTTGAGTGATTGGAATGTGGCTAGTACAACAGTGGAACTGAATTGTAAACTTTATTTGCTGATTTTAACCTTAAATTTAAATAGAATATGTAGGACCTGGCAATCTATTCCTAAAACAATCTGCCACTGAAAACCCTATGAATAGCAGAGAAGCACTGGCAGTAGTACCAGGCATGGCACAGTGTCAGGGAGTGTTTTGTTGTGTTGTGCATAGGGTTGCTATGAGTTGGATCCAACTCAATGGCACCCAACAACAACAACATTAGCTTTTGGCTGTTGTGTTCCATGGTATAGTTAAAAATTTGACCATTCTTTCTCAAGAAAGAATGTGCCTTGGAGGTTTCCATTGCCTGACATTTGGATTAAAACCTTGCAATTAGTGGAGTCTTTGATCTGTAGTCTGTACTTTTTCTACTTATTTTTTTCTTTTCCTCATTCCTTCTCTTACATTATTATTACCTCCTATTTTGCTCTTCCTCCTCCATCTTATTTCTCCAACTACTCCTATTCTTCCTCTCTTTTTGCTCATTATAGCAAAAACTAACACCAGCTCAGCTGTCTGGTAGAAATTACTGTGGTGAGTGTAGGAGTGATGTGTAGAGAAGCAGGAACTAACATTTGGATGCTTTTTGTTTTTGTCCTATGATAAAGACCCTCCTTTCCCAAACTCTAGTTCCATCTAATTACAAATCAACCTTGCTAATCCTTTACATATCTAGCTCTCATGTTCATACTATTTCTTGATTTGTCTGATCTTTCAATTTTTAATCTGTAGCCTAGACATTTATAGCATCTATTACATATTTGTGTAAACTACATCTCTCTCAAACCAAAAATCATTGTAGTTTTTATTTCAAACAGTATCTGCAGGAAAGTATAGCCAAATTAGCTATTGGGTGTTTTGACTTCTGTTGCAATTTAAAATTTGTCACTCTTATTTTTTAAAAAGAGAATAGAAGTGTCAGGAAGAAGTAGGAAAATACAGAATTACATGCAAATTCTTTTTTAAAAAATAAGAATAATTTCTAGTACATCTAATTAAAATGCTAAATTGAGGTCAAATGTTTATTGACTATTTCCACCACAACTTTATTTAAAAGTAATTAAGTTATAAAGAGATATTATAACTGGTTTATTGAATGGGTTAGAATTGGCGAAGACATAATAAAAATACGTTGTTTTTGTTGTTAGGTGCTGTTGAGTGGGTGTCCAACTATGTACAACAGACGAAACACTATTGTCATGCTTCTCTGCTATTCATATGGTTTTCGGTGACAGATTGTTTTTTGGGAGTGGGCTGCCAGGTCCTTCTCCAAAGCCTATAGCAGCAGGTGTTCCCAGACAGTCTCCCATCCAAGTACAAACCAGGCCTGACACTGGTTAGCTTCGGAGGTCTGATGGGATCAGAAGCCATACTGGTACAGCTGTAGACAATAAAAATATAGTTCTAATTTTTTTTCTGTTTTCCGCTTTCAAGTATGCAGTGTCAAAAATTCTTTGCCCACCCTGGAAATTTCCCAGGCATGTTCAATAGGTACTCTGTTACTAACCCAACCCCAAATTTCTATTTCATATCCATTTCAAAGATTTTCTTCTACTCTTCCCCCATTCCTAGTTCTAATTGAGTTCTGACCTATCCTTGGAGACTTGCAAGAAGAAAACAAGTTCTATATTTTACTTATTTCTTTCAGCACTTCTCTCCCTTCATTTACTATTGTGCCCTTGGTTCTTCCAAGACTGAAATTGGAAAGAGTGATGAGTAGTAAAGGAAAATGAAATATTTATTTATTTAGCTAAGGCTATTCATGTAACTCTCTCATGGCTGCACAGTACATTTTCTGGCAGTTGTCTAATTGTTGTCTGTCACTTATGTGGTATTTCCATGCCTATGCACGACTCATTTCTACTGCCACTCTGCTGCACCTGGGAGTCTTCTCTCATAGTTCCCTGACATAAAGTAGTTCATTTCTAACTGGCTATTGTGACTTCTCAGCTCCTGCCCTGGCAGAATAGTCAATCTTCTTTCTAATATTTGGGGTTGCTACAGACATAGTCCCTTTGGATGGTGACCTTTCAAATCATCTATAGCCAAGTTGCTTTCTGTTATGTTTACTTAGCCCCTGGGGAAAAACAACAATAACAACAGTGACTTTGTTTTGCCCAACCAAAATCTGAGTGATCAGATTGTAGCCACTGCAGTTCTCTCCTGTTTCTCAAATAGTTTTTACTTGACAGTAAGTCACCAGATTTTATAACTCCAAATTTTAGGGATAACAAGTGAAGTTTTCTAACAGTTTTCTCCCCATGTACTTCTCTGGTTTTATAATAGAAGAGTCAAAGCAGGCGTATGTGTTTCAATGCACTTTACTTTATTGTGCATCACAGAAAATGCAACACATCTTTTCCAAATTGAAGGTTTGTGGCAAAGCTGCACTGAGAAAATCTATTTTTTTGTGTGTGTGTGGTACTGGGGGTTGAACCCAGGGCCTCGCACCTGCATGCTCTGCAAGTGCTGAACCACTGAGCTGTGCCACCAGCCCATTTTTTTACTTTTTGAGACAGGGTCTCACTAAGTTACACAGACTGCCTCTGGTCTCGAACTTGGGATCCTCCTGCCTCTGCCTCCCCAGCTGCTGGGATTACAGGAGTGCACCACCACGCCTGGCTGAGAAAATCTATTGATACCATGTGTTCATCTCAGGTCTGTGTTATATTTACAATTCCTTCAATATTTCAGTTTTTTTCATTATTATTATATGTGTTATGATGAGCTATGATCGGTAACTTTCGGTTTTACCATTACAATTGCAATTACATTGTAATTATGTTGTAACTGCCCATATAAATATACTCTGCCTATGCTCTATAAATGGAACAGCAAAGCCTGAATGACAGTATATTTGTTTACAAGCTGACTTGCTGAACATTTTAAGTTTACTGTTGAAATAGATTACTCAGGAAAACAGATCCCTTTCAGAATACTACCACTTTTTGGCAATGCACCTGGTTACCCAAGGGCTCTAATAGAGCTACACAATGAAAGTATTGCTGTTATCATGCTTGGTAACAATGTGCATTCTGCAGCTCCTTGGATCAAGGAGTAGTTTCAACTTTCAAGTATATTTCATAAGGCTATAGCTCTCATAGAAAGTGATTCCTCTGATGGATTTAGGCAAAGTAAGTTGAAAACCTCCTGGAAAGGATTCATTATTCTATATACGCCTAAAAACATTTATAGTGCCTAAGAGGAGGTCGACACTAACATGATTTTGGAAGAAGTGAATTCTAACCTTCATGGATGACTTTGAGGAGTTTAAGACTTCAGTGGAGAAAATAGCTGCACGTGTGGTGTAAATAGCAAGAGAACTAGAATTAGAAGTGGATCTTCAAGATTTAACTAGACTGTTGCAATCTCATAATAACATTTTGTTCCTTATGTATGAGCAAAGAATGTGGTTTAATGAGATAGAATTGACGCCTCTTGAAAAATGCTGTGAACATTGTTGAAATGACCGCAAAGGACTTATAATATTACATAAATTTGGTAGACAAAGCAGCTGCTGAATTTTAGAGGCTTGACTCCAATTTTGAAACAAATTCTATGGGTAAAAAACTATCAAACAACATCAGTTGCTACAGAGAAATCTTTCATGAAAGGAAGAGCCAATCAATGTGGCAAACTTCACTGCTATCTTATTTTAAGAAATTGCCACAGTTGCTCCAATCTTCAGCCACCACTATGCTGAGCACTCATCAGTTCTTAACATCAATGCAAGATCCTCCACAACCAAAAGATTATGACTCCCTTAAAGGCCAAATGATTGTTAATATTTTTTAGTAATAAAGTATTTTAAATTATGGTATATTTTTTAAAATTTAAAGCTATTGCATAATTGATAGACATAGTATAGTGTAAATCTAACTTCCAAATACAGTGGGAAACTAAAAAACTAAAAGATTCCTGTGACATGTTTTATTGCAATATTCATTTTATTGTGGTGGTCTGGTTCCAAATCCACAATATCTTGGAGGTATACCTATGTAAAGTAAAAAGAATCAGACTGATATTAAATATTTCATCAATAATATGGAAAAGTAGAAGACTATGATTAACCTTCAAAACTCAATGAAAAAGTATTTTAAGTCTATAATTTTGCCTCTATTATACTACCAATAAATTAAGGACAAAAATACAGTAATTTCAGATATACAGGTATTTAGAAAGTTCACCTGTCATATGCAACTTCTTAGAAATTTCCTTGCGGATGTACCCCACGAAAACAAAGCAGTAAGCCTAAAATGAGGACCTCAAGGACTTCAGGAAACAGCAGTTCCTACTAAAAAAAAGCAAGGAAGGACAGAGTCTTTGGCAGGCCCAGATGACAACTACCTTCATTTGGAGCAGAATGACTAAAATCTCTTTTTGGAGAAAGGTATGGCGACTTTAGTAGGATTCAAAACAATCATATTATGACTGAAAGTCTGAACAAAACAGTGATATATAAAATGCAGAGAGATCAATCAGTATTAATGTCACACCGGCTATGATTTCCTCTATCACCAAAAGATAGGAACCAGGCACTCTTAGTCATTGCATTCCAAGTAGCTATCTTACTTAGCTTCTGACAGTCAGAAAGCATAATGAAGTATTTTTTTGTATTTTTTTCTTTAGTCCTTCGGGGTTAAAAGCAGGGACTCATGCATGCTAAGCATTGATGTACCACTGAGATGCACCCCAGCCCCCTTTTTTTTTCTTATTTTGAGACTGATTCTTGTGAGATTATGCATGCTGCCTCTGGCCTTGGACTTGTTATCCTCATGCCTCAGCCTCCTGAATTTCTGCAATTACAGGAATAAGCCACAGCACCTGGCTTAGAAACATAGTTTTAATAACGCAATTGTTATTATTCTGTAAGAAGATATCTTAGTGGTTGAATTCTTCCCTATCCCCATTATTTTATGTCTTACAGTTGTGCTATTTATCTTATTTATGAAACTAAACGTCTGTGCTAATTTACAACTATGAGACCAGCATCTATGTTAATAGTTAAATGTGAAAATATGAAGCTTATAGAAATGATTACCAAGATACAGAAAACACTTAGGCAGTACATAAAATTCATGTTCCTTAAAATTAATATTTTTTCACCTGGGATGAAGTCCAGAAGTCTGAACTATTAATATTCACTCTAGGTGATCCTCATACAAGTCGTCTGTGCCCCCTCACCATTATTAGAAACTATGTATTGTAGACATAATTGATTTATTCAAAAGAGAATTCAGAATTAACTCTAGAATGGATATTGTTTTTATTTTTCTTATGTGGACAATACATTTTCTCCTTAAATTTGTCACTCATTTCCCCCCGAATAATCAATGCAAAAATGAAACGAGATAGTATGAATAGATAATACTTTACTTTTAAAAAATCTTTTATCAGTAATTTTTAATTTACACATTAATGGGTCTGTTTATGACATTTCCATATTGCATTTCATTGTACATTGCTCATGTTAACTTCTCCCTTACATTTTTTTGATAAAAGAGTAAGCAGCATTATCTCCTAAAGAGGGAAAAAAAAATCTAAATTCTTTTTCATTTATTTACTCTATGTCAGTTATGTACCATGCTAGAAGCTAACATTCTCTACTTCTATATTTTTCTCATTAAAGTGCTGCTTTTGAGCTGTCTAGACTTATGATGTCCAGAGATGAAATCTGAGCATGAAGGAATAAAAATAATTTAGACTGCTGACCTAAAAGGCATGCCTGTATAGAGCTAAAGTTGTAATTTTTAAACATTATTTTTAAAACTTATTAGATTATTGACATCCCAGGTTTGAAATTCTTTCATGAATGTTTCTAAGTTTTCTTTTTCTAAATATTTCTATGGAGTATTATATTGTGCAGTACATATATCTTTGTTCATTCATTTATAGATGTGTTTCCTTAAGAAGTGGTGCATTAATGATCTCACTATACACATTGAGATAGAAACTTCATATTATTTTCTTTTCCAAGAAAACTAAATTGATGAATAGAACAATTGTTTACTAGTAGCTGAAATTTTAGCAGAGGGTATACTTGCCTTATTAAGATGAAATTTCTGATTTTATTTATTCTGAGGGAAAAAAAGCTCTTTCCCCAAGTAAAAGATTAGTCTAGGGACTTGGTATATCAATGCTGCCACATCAAATAGAGAATTGACTGGGATAAATATTATAGCTCACTCTTAAATTGGCTTATTTGTAAGCAGAAAAAAAAAAAAGAAAATTGGAGAAAATGTTAGTTCTCATTAAAAGGTAAAACACAAATAGACCACTATCAATTCAGTCTATGCTAGTTGATTTCCAAATAGCAATTCTGTCTCTGGGATTACTAAAACCACTGCTCTCTTGAGAAGAGGCTGAGGTTCTTTGCCTTCGAAGCTGAATAAACCTGGTGTATCACTTTGTCATTCATTACAAGAACAGTAACCCTTAGGATCTTCATTTTTGCTTAAAAGAAAAGACAAAGATTATCTATGCCACCTCCTTTACAAAAGGATGTAGGTATACTCATTTAGTAAAATTTATAAGTTATAAACCTGGGAAATATTTCAATTTTTAAATATTTCTCTAGCAGACTTCTTTAAAAGTAGTGTGTATGTTCAGTTAACATTTTACTTGCATGGTTCATTCTGTTCCTTCACGATACAATATTTTAAAACCCAAATAGAGTGTATATTTTTGATTTATAAAACAAAATATTAAAGCACCCAATATGATAATAGAGGGAAAATGATACAGAAATTTAGATGTTGTTTTAATATTTTCAAGGACAAATCAATACTGTACTACCATGAATGAATGGTTTTCTATCCAGAGATATAGACAGTCTGCCCCACCTGTGCTGTTTCTGGACAGGCTGAAAATGCCCTTTTCTGTTGAAGTGCTGAAGGCACAGCTGATGCACAGGAAGCTTAGAAATGTGTTTCCCTAAAAAGTGGTGGATTAATGATCTCCATTATGCTCTGTATACTATAAATGGAGAAAAGTGGAATTGGACCAAGTTCTCTGAGTAGCATGGATTCAGATACAATTAGAGAACAATTATGTTACATTTAGAGAATAGCAAGTGTTCTCACAAACCATGTTGCCCCATTGTTGTGGACCAGTAGAGTTGCTAAGGAACAGTACCTGTTAATCTGACTTTTTTGGATGTGCTTTTTATAGGTTTTCTGGGGTCACATGGTCTGGCGTCTCCAACTTGGCAATTTCCTTCTCAAGAAACTTCTAGACTCTTAAGATATCTTAGCTCCTCTTTTACTATTCTAAAATTAGTTTTATGGGATCATTCAAGGTATGTACATCAAAAATGTGGGAACAGCCAGCCACCATGGTCCACGCCTATAATCCCAGTGACTGGGGAGGCTGACACAGGAAGATCATGAGTTTTAGGCCAGAGGCAGCCTGCACAATTTATTGAGACATGAGCCCCACCCAAAAAAGTGTTGTGTGGAGGTAGCTAAAAAATCATCATTTTATTTACATTATTGGGTATCAATACTGTCTTAGTAGATAATGGGAAAGTAATTGATGTCATTCAGAAGTTTTTATTCTTTCCATTATTTTTAATTGAGAAGCTTTATTTAAGTTATACATTTTTGGAGGGTGATGTTAAGAAATAATGAGTTTTTAACATGAGATGTAATGGAAAATAAACAACAATAACAATTTGAGAAGGAGAGAAGAAAAATATGATTTAAGAATAGTCAGGTTTAGAATATTGGTAAGAGTTTGTTTTGCCACCCCATCTCTACTACTGGGATAAAATTTTATCAGTGATAAATAGTTTTGTTTAGACATAAATGATGATCTGTAAAGAAGAATGAAAGCTCTTGAAAGCTTTTTCTTTTAGGGCCCTTCTTAGCATAGCTAAGTACTTGGGCTTTTACTAAAATGCTACATTAAAAAATTTTTTGTTATCTTTGGTTTCATGCTGCTTACACAATTAAAAGCACATTAAAATACAAAAATTGAAGCTGGAATAAATACAAGTTGAGAATTTTGCAATTAATTTCTTGCCTTTAGAAATTACAGTTTTCCACTATGTTTTATTATATTTCTATATTATTTCTGTTCCACTAAATTTTATAAGTTCATTTTGATTTCCCTTCAAATGGATGTAGTTCTTGTAATTATTCGGTTTGTTTCATTTCATATAACTCTAAGTTCAAATAAATGGAATTGAAACAATTGAAGGATTTCAGCTTTTTCAACATTTAAGATTTTTTTTGAAGATAAATAAAAGGT
>VMDO01012234.1:5912-32584 GCA_007922755.1 Pedetes capensis | reverse complement strand
AATTCAAGCTAAATTACCTTGCAATTAACTTTTAGAATCAAGTTTATATGTTTGATTTTCAGATTTATTACCTGAAGTTTATTGATTCCAAGGTATCAGCATGGCTTATTTTCTTCTGTCCTGTTCCTGTCACGTTTACATATACATACATATTCTACCATATTTCAAAAAGAATGAGAAACAGTGGTCTGTCTCACTTTACATAATAGAAGCCTTCTTCAAAAATATGTGCATAATGTTATAGATAGATGAAGGAGGTTTCTATTTAGAGAAATATTATTTTGAGTTTTCATAAAATGAGTGTTTTAGGAAAAAGAAAAAACTTTGACTTACTTTTGTTTTTTAAATGATTCAAGCTACCTAGATTGGGTTTTATAAAATGTCACTGCTGTACATAGGAGTGATCCTTGATGTATTTAGGTGAAAATTCAGTCACAAACTATGATCTGAGAGTTGGACAAATATTGGAGTCACTAATTGTCCTCTGATTGGAATAGATTTAAATGTTAAATTGATTTGTAAGACATCAGTTCGTATGTTTCTGTACCAATATAACAATGTCGTCATTCAATTAATGATTTTATTTTCTTACTTAAGGTATTTAGTAAGACATTTAGTAAGACTAAAGCCAAATCCCATGGCAATGAAAGTTTAATTCCTTTAGAGAGGAATTATTTAAACACACACACACACACACACACGTGTGTGTGTTTAAATAAATGTATAGAAGGTGCTAAAAATGTATACAAATGTATTAAAATTGTAATAATATATACCAATAATAAAAGTCATGTTTGACTTCTTCAGTTACAAGAAGTCACACTACATATTGCTACCATAATTCAAGTAAACCCTGAAAAGTAATATAGATAACATCTCTTAAAATGTGTATGCATTTTTGATTTCTCTCTCTCTCTTTCTCTGTGTGTGTACATATATATATATATATATATATATATATATATGCATGCCATTAGATGCCGTCCAGTCAGCATCTGACTCATTGTGACCCTATGTGCAACGGGTAAACACTATTGTTGTGCTTCTCTGCTATTCATAGGGTTTTCAATGCCTGATTGTGTTTTTCTGGGAGTGGGAATGGGAGGGTGGTTATTGTTGTTAGGTGCTGTTGAATCAGTGTCCGACTCATAGGGACCCTACGTACAACAGACGAAACACTATTGTCAGTCTTTTTTCTCTGCTATTCATAGGGTTCTCAATGGCGGACTGATTTTTGGGAGTGGGTTGCCAGGTCCTTCTCCCAAGCCTACAGCACCTGGTGTTCCCAGGGGAAGGGAGGGAGAATATTACTGGTGCATTCCATATCATTAATGTTTGCAAAGAGCAAAATATACAATAAATTCCACGATAAACTTTATGAATTGAAGCCTTATAATGAAGTGTTCAATCACATAAGATCAGTATAGTTTTTTCAACATACAAGAAAGAAAATTGGTTTAAATGTAACATTTCAGAACAGCACAATGTAGCAAGTATATTATTTGTGAAATACTTGGGTAATTAATTGAAAAAAATGTTGATCATTGCTGTTGCAAGTGATCCAAAATACCTGTGCACTTGTAACTACCTAAAATCTGCCTTCTTTTATCCTTTGCCTGATTACTGTTTAGTCACCCTTCAATGCTCTATTCAAACACAATTTTCTCTGAAACAATATATTGTTCTTGTCCAAATTCAATTAATTCCTTTCCCCTTTGTATTTGCCTCCTTGTACTAGAGATCTTTGTAATGAAGTTGCCTTCTTGTCCAGATTAAATTCTAATCAAATGAGGTCAAAAGTAATTAAAATTTGCATTGTCAGTATGGAGCACAGTATCTGAAATATATATGGTGTGATCAAAAAATACAGTGGAATGTTTAAATTTTAAAAACTTATTATAATAAAAGGTACATTGGTATTAATTCCCTTCAAAATATTACCCTGGCTTTGATCACAATTACCCCATTATTCTTGCCACTTTCTGAAGCAGTTCTGGAAATCTTTTTTTCATAAATGTCTTTAGTTTTATTCTGTATCATAACAACACTCCTTGTCACACATTGCTTCTGGTATGGCAACTTCTGTCAAATAAAAACATGATGTGCTCTTATCCACCTTATTTGCCAGATCTTAGGCCCGGCAACCTCGGGCTCTTCCTCAACATCAAAACGACCATGGAAGGTAAATGTTTTGAATTGATTCAGGATATTGAGACAGCCATGATAGCACAACTAAAGACATTACTTTGTCATTTATAAGTATAAATCTAAGTTTCAGCGCTGAGAGGCAGAGTTATAGCCAGGATTCTGAGCTTATAAAGAGCAAGCATAGGAAAATTGTTGTTGTTGTTAGGTGCCGTTGAGTCGGTATCCAACTCATAGCGACCCTCTGTACAACAGGGGAAACACTATTGTCAGTGCTTCTCTGCTGTTCATAGGGTTTTCAATGGCAGATTGATTTTTGGGAGGGGGTTGCCAGGTCCTTCTTCCAGGCCTACAGCTTCTGGTGTTCCCAGGCAGTCTCCCATCCAGGTACTAACCAGGCCCGACCCTGCTTAGCTTCCGAGATCTGACGGGATCGGATGCCACAGGGCTACAGCTGCAGGCATAGGAAAATTACTTAACTTTTTTTCTTCTTTGTACAAAGGAGGATAAAAATGTCAGATAAAGATGTGGTTTGTGGGGACCACATGACAGAATATATGTAAAGCTCACAGGACAGTGCCACCATTCAATAAACATTACTATTATCACAGCTTTTACTTCTCTTTCTCATTCTTATATGTTGGATTACTGAGCTCTACATTAAAAAATAGGGACAACCCAGCTTTTTCCTGCCTACTTGTGGCATCTCAGATTCTCTGCTGCTGACACTGATAAAGAATAGCTACCACTGAAGGAGCTAAATTATGCAAGTCTGGAGACATACATAGGGTAAAGAGGTGACATTTTTACCAAGTTGACTTTAACTCTTAGTATATTTTTAAAAGTTTAGTGGAGTTTTTTCTTTTCCATTTCTTTCTTTAAATCATTTCTAAAACCTTCCTGAGCTTACACATGACTGTTGTTTGTCTGAGAATTGTGATCTGATGTCAAATTCTGGGCCCTTCCAGGTATTATGACCAAGGTTGTACACATTGTGAACTTAGGGGTATTAGAGAGAGGGGGATGGAAATGAAAATATCCATTTCCTCCAAGCAAAGAATTAGTTGTCTCACTACAACTTATATTTGGTCAGACAAGTGCTTAGACTTTGGACCAGAGCACTACTTTATTACAACATGGTTAAAATGGTCATTCTGAGAACTGCAAAAGATGATGACAGATGTATGTTCAACCCAGGAAGATAGATAATAACTGAAATCAGACTTTCTTTTATTGTTTTTAAACCATTTAATGAGCACGACTTACCCACTGCTAATAGTACTAAGTAATCAAAAATTAGATGCCTTTGGATTCTGAATTGAGTTGCTCTACTCTCTTGCATTGAAGCCTGAAATGCTGTGGCTTTCAAATATCCCTATCTTTTGGTGAAAGAATAAATATCTTACCCATTAGGAGACTTTGACTGAGAGTCATAACTAAGAGGTAATTAAATTTAACTATTTGTTATTAATTTAATTTTAAAAAATACAGACAAATTTTAATATTTAAATGAAAGCATACAATTGATGCAGAATCCACTCAAATAATGGAAAACTAAAGAATAGTAAAGGGCTGGGATTTAACTCAGTTGGTAAAGCACTGTTCTGCAGTCTCTGAGGTCCCAAGTTCAAGTCCCAGCACTGCAAAAAAGAAAAAAAAATATGTATATATGAAAAAAGGGAGAAAGATGTGGCAATCCATTCCCTAGGCAGTCCTGAAACAGTCAGCATTGAAAATCCTATGAGGGTCGCTATGACTCTCAACAACAACAACAAAGAAGAGTAAAGAGTATTAAAACAGTATCAAAACATCAAATTACCCCATTAATATGTATGATTTTTGTGTTTGTCTATACCAGTTAAAAATAAATTTAATTTAAAAATTAAAAAAGAAACGAACCTGGAACAACCACAAATTTTGTGATGATTGACAATTACAATTGAGGGCATAAAAGCAAGATGGAAAAGTACTTTATTGGGTACAAAAATGTTAAACTTAACAAAATAGACAATATTAAGAGGCAATGTTTTTGCAAAACACATGAAATTTGGTAAGTTTCCTTTCAGTAGTCAGAAGAGAATCAGTAAAATTGGTCATCTGAAGTCGGAATTAAGTGTTCCTCAAATATTTAAAAAATAACTTTTAGCCTACTACAAGCTTATTATTTTGGCCAGATACAAGCTGGCTGTGACTTGTGCACGTAGAAGGAAACTTTTTAAGTGGAGAGATAAGGAGAGGTATCCCACCCCCAGGTCAAATTTCTGGCCTAGAAACTTTTGAATATTACAACTATCAAACAATAATTGGAATAATTGGAGCTAGACATAAAATTATTTGCTTCTATCACAATGGATGGTATTTCTGCTATCTTAGGTAAATAAGGAGACAAAACCATATTTAGAGGAATTTTAACAGAAGAGATTTATAAATTTCATTGTTTCAGGTTTCAGTATAACACATGTTGAAAATATGCTCACATTTCTGAAGTATAATACATTAAAAAGTGCTGTGAATAGGATTGTTAAAATCAGTCAGTGTGTGTATGAGTGTGTGTGTGTGTGTGTGTGTGTGTGTGTGTAAATGCTATGAATTATTGACAGTTATGGAACTGCTGGGAAAAAAAGACAATGATTCTATCGATCCTATGTTTTGCACTTTTTGTCAGTGCCCATAGACTGTCTTGGAAAGTTTTACAAAGAACTATTGTTTTGAAAAGATTTACTGATAACTCCAACTAAATATTTTTTTTTAATTTAAGTTCTAAGCTTATTTGTGATCTAGTTGAGCAAGTAAAATAATGCTTAAAAGAATAAAAGACCAGAAAAGTTTTTGGAATTTTGTCCATATGTTTAGATCTTCAACTTGTATACCCCTTTAAGTTAGATCTTAATGATACTTAGTTAACATAAGAGTTGGCTAGCTGTTACCTTAAACAGACATACCTGTGACATGGATATGTCTGTGTCAAAGATTCATAAATCAATTCTTTCTAAAAATTATGAGATAGGTTTGTTATTATAGATGCAAATGTTAGAGGAATTGATTTGTTTGTGATAATTAATTTAGTTTGAAAAGTTGAAGGATTTTTGGCACAACTTGACTATGAGAATCTACAATTTCAACTTTTATATTAAGATGGAATCAAATATTTCTAATGAAATTTGTGTTTAAAATGAGATGTGCTGTTAGTGTAAAATACACAGTAGATTTTGAAGACTATGAAAAAGATAACCTAGCCTATTTCATTAATATTTTTATGTTAAAAATTTATTGAAGTGATTATTTTGAATTTATTGAATCACATAAAATAAATTAGTAAAATTAATTTCATGGTTCTTTCTACTTCTTAAAATGTAGCTGCTAGAAATTTAAAATTATATGTGTAGATTCCATTATATATTTTTCTAGTGTGCTGCTATTTTATTTTTATATTCATAACACAAGATGATGAGTTTTGCTGTGACATTCTCATGCATGCACATCATGTGGTTTGAACATACTCACCCTTCACCCCAGTACTCTCACCCATCCTACCTTCTCTCTCTCTCTGGTCCACTGCTCCCTCCAAACTAGTCCCCTCCCCCCGGGCTTTCAAATCTTTTTTTTTTTAAAGGCTGGATTCTGCATATGAGACAAAACATGTGAGATTAGTCTTTCTGAGCCTAGCTTATTTTGCTCAACATGATGATCTCCAGTTTATTTATTTTATTGCAAATGATAAAATTTCCTTCATCTTAAAGCTGAATAGTATGTCATTGTGAATATGTACATTTTCTTTATATATTCATCTATTGATGGATACCTAGGTTGATTCCATAACTTGGCTATTGTGAAAAGTGCTCCAATGTGATACACACCTATAATCCCAACAACTCCAGAGGCTGAGGCAGGAGAATCATGAATTGAATGCCAGAGGTAGCTTGTGCAATTTAGCAAGGCTCTGTCTCAAAATAAAAGATAAAAGGGGGCTGGAGTGTAGCTTAGTGGTAGAATACTCACTTATTATGCACAAGATCCTGGATTCAACATGTAGTACTTCAAAAAAAAAAAAAAAGCTTTTCTCTGATGGAATATAGAAGATAGTCATGTGACTTGAAGAGGTTTATTTGCCAAAGATTTATATATAATAAAATTTTGTGGAAGAAAGAAGATATGTAAAATTATAAACAAAGTATAATTAGTTATATTTTATATTTCCTAGATAACATTATGTCTGCAACTATATCACTGTGGTGTCTGATCCCATCAGATGTCAGAAACTAAGTAGGGTCGGGCCTGGTTAGTTCTTAGATGGGAGACCAACTGGGAACACCAGGCTGTAAGCTTGGGAAAAAGACCCAGCAGCCCACTCCCCAAAAGCAACCAGCCACTGAAAACCCTATGAATAGCAGAGAAGCTATTATTGTTTCTAATAATATAATATTGTTTCTCCTGTTGTACGTAGGGTTGCTATGAGTCAGACACCAACTTGGTACCTAACAACAACAATTCTATTGGTTATGATATAGTCTTTTTATTTGGTCTTTTTGCTTTCTAGGTATTAAATGAAGCATTTATCCTAATGATAATGCTAATATGATTGAAAACAAAAGATAATAATTAAAACCATACTGGGAAGTCCAATTTATTTATCCTGAAATTTAGTAATATTGCTACTTGTGAATTTATCAACCTAAGTAACATCTAGCTCATAGTAAGACCTTGGCTTAGAGAGATGGTTAGAATCAATAATGTTTCTAATTCTAAAACAGTGTCCTTCAGAATTCTGCTTCCTTTTAAAATATAATACTAGTATTTTCATTTAAAAATATCAGAAATACTTTGTATAAATCTCCCCAAATATGTTTATTATAAACAAAATGTCCCAGTCATAGACATAGCTCTTTAGCAGTTATTTATCACTACATTAATGCTGTGTAGCAAACCACAAACTCTAACACAATAACCACTATTGCCACATGTATGGGCTAATTGGCTCTGCAACCACTCATTACGGCTATTGTTGCTCACATGCTATAGCTTGGCTGGCTATTGACTGACATATGAAATCCACAGCTGGGACAACTAGGTTGACTCAGCTCTGCTTTTCATTTCCAGGTTTTTAGAAGCATGGCTCAGCTATCTCTTCAAGCAAAGGCAGAAAAACTTCTATTTGTGTCACATGTGTTAGCATCCAGTTGGTCAAAGCAAGTCACATTGTCACCAATCAACTCTCTGGGTTCTTTTTCACTACCTGGATAGAAATTGTGGGTATGCACGGAAAAGCCCTTCAAGTGCTGGTCTTTGACGGTATCTGTATCTCTGAGTGTTTGGTGGTGGTGAGCAGTGATAGCATAGAGATGGAAGCAGCAGTGGAAAGGGGAAGCTTTTAGAGTTACAGCCCTTATGTAGGACAAGGAGGTCAAGGTTCCTTGGCCTTTGAAGCATTACATCTTCTTCAAAGGCCCAGGAGGTCTGGATTCTTTAGCTCTTGAAAGCAGTTAGCGTTGCAGCTTCTGGGCAGAACTAGGTATTGGGATTCCTCAGTCCTAGACAGTGGCCATTGTTACATTTCTTGGGCCTAGGTTATCTAAGACTGTTGGTGCTAAAGATTCAACAGCTCTCCGGAACTTTTCCAGTGACCACGACCTGTAGTTTCTCTTTTTGGGCTCTTTACACCCTTTTCTTTCTCTTCTTTCATCTCTCTTCTTCCTGCCCTGGTCACTCACCTGTTATTGCCATGATTGTTGTCACTGTTGCTGCCATTTGGGAGGCAGCTATCATAGCCCTGCTGCTGCCACATCTGTATATTATCATCTGCTTGTAATCCCAGACACTTGGGAGGCAGAAGCAGGAGGATCGCAAGTTTGAGGCCACAGGCAACCTTCATATCTTAGTGAACCCTGGCTCAAAACAAAAAGTAAAACAGGGGCTGAAGGTGCAGTTCAGTGGTAAAGCAGTTGAAAAGTATGCATGAGACCCTGGGCTCAACCCCCACTATTATAACAAGTAAGTGAATAAATAAATAAATAAAGTCAGTATAAAAACTAGTCCCACTATCTTTTTTTGTAATCATTAATTTGGACTCCTTAGCAAATAAAGCAAGCAGGAAAATAGAAGAATACAGTCTGACAAGAAAGAAACAGAACTGATGCCATTCACAGACAATATAGACTGATAGCAAAAAAACCTAAGAGCATCCATAAATTAATCAACAGTTGAATAACTATTAAAGGAAATCAGAAATCAATAATATTTCTACATACTATCAATAATATAATAAAAAGAAGAAATTACTATGAAAGGAAAAGATACAAATCACCTAAAAATATTTAACAAGAGATGAAGAAAATAATTATAAATTAAAAGTATTCTTGAAGACATAAAAGACCAGAGTAATTGAAGCTATGTGTTATTTTTATGCATAAAAAGTTTCAATATGGAAGATATTTTGATACTTTTCAAGTTAATTTAAAAATCAATGCAACTTCAATCAACATTGAACCAGATTTTGAAGAGGTTTGATAAACTGATTTTAAGAGCAATCATGAAGATTTAGAGGAGTAGCAGAGGAGGATGTATATGCCCCTTCTTATAAACCCATAGCAATTTTTAAAATGTAGTTTTAGTAAAGGGGCACACATATAGAAAAATGGACCAGAATAGAAACCCCTAAACAGACACAATAAAGAAAAGTGGAATATGGCAGTTATTAAACATCTGTGAAAAAAGATGAACAGTGCAATAAATCTTGCTAATATTACTAAAAATTACACACCTAATGAAGAAACAGATGCCTATAATCTTCTTCACTCGATTTTATAAATCCTAAAAAAGAACTAGGTGTGAAAATGAAAAATTTTAAAGTTTTTGAAGAAAATATAAACTATCTCTGCAATTTCAATGTAGAAATAATTTTGTAAACAGGATACAAAAAGCATAAATATTAAAGAAAAATATCAATAAATTCCATTATGTTAAATAAAGAAAATTCCTATATCATAAAGAACATTATGCATAAATTAAATATAAAACACAAGCTGGGCTATCATATTGGCAGTGTACATAAACTAAACAATTTGTATAGCTTACGTAAATAATGCCTTCGAATTAGTAACATAGGACAAAAAATTTTAATGGACAATAAATATAAGCATATACATAAAGCAATTGATGAGGCAAGAAATTTGAATTTTTAATAAGTTGAAAATTTTCATTAGTAATCAGAAAACTGGAAACTAAATCTGTAGTAAGCTATTATTTTCCACCAATTGGTTGGCATTTAAAAAAATGTCTCAGAAAACTGTGGAGAGAATGAGAGTGCTAAGAACTCATACATTTATTGTTGTTGTTAGGTGCCATCAAGACAGTGTCTGACTTATAGCGACCTTATGAACAACAAGCCAAACACTATTGTCAGTGCTTCTCTGCTATTCATAGGGTTTTCAACGGCAGATTGATTTTTGGCAGTGGGTTGCTGGATCCTTCTCCCAAGCCTACAGCACCTGGCATTCCCAAGCGGTCTCCCATCTAAGTCCTAACTGGGCCCAACCCTGCTTAGCTTCTGAGATCTGATGGGATTGGATGCAGCAGTGTTATGGCTGCAGGCCACATGTTTATGGTAAGTGTATAAACTGGTGCTAACCATTTTAGAGTTCTATTTGTCAAAATCTAGGAAAATTTGAAGATGCTTATGATGCAGAAGGGAATGGTATGACTGTACTACAATTACTTATGCATTTTCCTATGGATGGACACTTTGATGTACAGTCAGTACTTTGCTATTACAAACACACTTCAAGAAAAAATCTTGCATGTTAGGGGTAGGGAGGTTGGTGGTGCTGTAAAGTCTATGGGTATATTTCTCAAGTTCCAGTGACAAATGGCTTTCACTATATTCGGTCAATTAGAGGGACTGGCAGGTTAAAGAGAAAAGATAAAAGGGAAGCCAGGTTATTTGCTTTTCTCCCTATCTGCCTTGGATGATGTCTCTGGGAATATCTACTCTTCTGCTATGGCCCTGTTTCCTAATAATATTAATAATGAGTTTCCTCTCTATCCTCTGCTTATGTTCTCAGCAGTTTTGTCACCAGGGTACAAATCCACTGAATTGGGTTTTCCATAATTTAAATTGGATGGACATCATGAATCAATCAGAACAGAGCAAGGAAATTTTGTGGAATGGCTTTGAGGAAAAATAATTCCAGGGTATAACTCCATAGTTGGAACAGTCATGTCATTTTTAGGATAGTGTTTACTTTATGAAAGAAAGATAAATAAATAGAGCTCTTAATATACATGTAAGTATTTGAAAATGAGAGAACAATGTATTCACTTATTTGTTTACTTATTTTTTAAACATTTTATGAACTCTTCTTCAGTTTCAGGCACTGCTAATACATGAGATAAATAAGCAAATCTTACTGTATGTTAGATAAGAATTTACAAAGAGATAAACAAAGATAAGACAGTAGAAAATTTCTGGAAAGGGAGAAGTTGTAATTATAGTGGTCTTTGAGAAGTTTACTTAGGAATAAACACCTAAAATGCATGGGAACGTGCCATGTGAATGGCTGGAGAAAGAACATTTCAAGTAAGAAGAATAGCTAATGCAAAGGACATGGCAATATATCTGGTGTATTTCAAGAAAGCAAAGAAGAAAAGTATGACTTAAGTGGAGTATAACATAAAAATAAAATAAAATAAAATAAAGTGAATTGAGGCCATAGATACAATGAGAGCATATCAGGTAGAACTATAGTTTTTGTAATGCCTGAACCTTTATTATGAATGAAATGAGTATCTAGAAATTTTTGAACAAAATAATTTTGTGACCTCACAAAACTTTAATGTGTCATCATGACTGCTATTTTGAAAAAAATTAAAGGGAGCAAGGACAAAAGTAATGGACTTGTTAGAAAGTTATTGCAATTAACCATATAATAAATGATAGTTATTTGGATAAGATTAATAACAGAAGAGATAATAAGAAAAGGTAAAATAAGAGATGCATTTTGAAGTTAGAACCAACATGAACAATTGATTGAGGTATGAGAAAAAAGAGAAGAATCAAAATTATCCCCAAAGTTTTTCATCTGAGCAACTGGAAAAATGATACATTCATTTACTGAGATGGGAAGGAGAGTGAGCTTGTCAGGTTAGAAGATACTAGGAGTTAAAATTGAAACATGTTAAGTTTAAAATGACTGTTAAATCCAAACAGAGATGTGAAGGGTGCCATTCAATGATAATGTGTGGAGAGTAGAGATGAGATTATGAATAGAGGTTTAATTTGGAAGTCATACCTATGCAGGTAACACTGAAAACCACAAAACTGGATGACATCACCAAGGCACTCAGATATAGGGAAGAAGAGGTACAAGGAGTATCTCAAGAGTTGGAAGGTTAGAAAGAAATCACCAAAGGCTACAAAGGACAGGCAACAAGTGAAACAGGAGGAAAACTAGAGGAGTGCTGTACTCTGGAAGCCAAGTGAAGAGATTATGTAAAGAAGAGGGTATATGTGCTCTTTATTACTGGATGATAAGAGCTATGAATTGATTACTGCAGTTAGAAATGTGAATGTTATTGATGTCTTTGATGGAATGGTGAGAGTGAAAATTCTTTGCAGTGGTTATAGGAACAATGGAGTATTAAAAGGACATTACTATTGATCCCACAAGCTTTAAAGAAGAAAAGATAAAAATGTGCCCAAGGCTTTAATAAGCCCTTCAACAACAAAACAAAACAAAACAAGACATATGGATAGAAGTTAACATATGAAAAGATGTTTTGCATCATATGGTATATGTACAAAGCAAAAGACCCAAGAATAACCAGCACAATATTGAAAGAGAAGAACAAATTTGGAAGACTGAAACTATCTGACTTATGATGAAGCTAAACTAATGAAAACAGTATGGTATTGCTAAAAGAATAGACCGAGATCAATGAAACAGAATACAGACCTCAGAAACAGACGCATATAAATATAATCAATTGATCTTGCTTGTGTTGATCACAACAAATTATGGATAACATTCTGAAAAATGGGAATATCAGAATTCATGAGGAATCTGTACATGGACCAGGAGGCAGTCACTTGAACAGAATGAGGAAACACTGCCTGGTTTAAAGTCAGGAAAGGAATGTGTCAGTGCTGTATCATTTCACTATACCTCTTCAATCTCTATGCTGAGCAAATATTCTGAGAAGCTGTACTTTATGGAGAAGAATGTGACATAAGGATAAGAGGAAGACTCATTAACAACTTGCAATATGCAGATAACACAACTTTACATGCTGAGAGTGAAGAGAATTTAAAACACTTGCTGATGAAGATCAAAGAACACATCATTCAGTACGGATTTCATCTCAACAACATGAAAACAAAAATTCTTGCAACTAGGTCAGTATGCAACTTCATGATAAATGGAGAAAAGATTGAGGTTGTCTATGAGTTTGCTTTACTTGATTCTACACTCACAGAAGCAATAGTCAAGAAATCAAGAGATGTATTGCATTGGAAAGAGATGGTATAAAAGAACTCTCAAAATTGTTGAAAGTTAAAGATACCACATTGAAGACAAAGTGTGTCTGACTCATTCCATTGTAGTTTTAGCACATCATATGGGTTTGAAAGCTGGACATTGAATAAGGGAGATAGGAGAAGAATTGATGCTTTTGGATTATTGTGCTGAAGATGACTTTTGAATATACCATGTATTGCCCAAAGAACCAACAGATCTATCCTACAAGTGCTCCTTGGAAGCCAGGATGGCTATACTTTGTCTTATGTATTTTGGACATGTTATCAGGAGGGACCAATCCCTGAAGAAGGACATCATATTTGGAAGAGTGGCAAGTCAATGAAAAAAGGAAGACCTTCAACTGTCTGGATTGACACAGTGCCTACAACAATGGAGTTAAATATAAAAAATATCATGTGCATGGCATGACATCAGGTAGTCTTTTGTTCTGTTGTACATAGGGTGGCTATGAGTTGGATCCAACTCAATGGCACCTAACAATAGCAACAATATGGTTGAGTATGTAAAAAGTTCAACAGAATCCATAGATAATCTATCATACTTCATAATGAATGCAGTAAGATTTACAGATGCAGGATCAATATATATATATAAATTATATTTCCATATAAACAATAAAAAATCTTAATAAATGATACCACTTACAATGTCTTAAAATAAAATAACCTGGGAACGAATACAAAAAAATGTGTGCAAGATCTCCTTAGTGAAGTCTGTAAGAAATTATTGTGAGAAATCAAAGGACCTAAATAAATGGGTTATTCAAATTCATGAAAAATTCACACAATAAAGATGTCAGTTTTCTCCAAATTGATCTATAGGTTCATTGTAAACCTAATACAAATCTCAGGGTTTTTTTTTTGTGTGTGTGTGTGTATGTGAGTTGACAAGCTATTCTAAAATGTATATGGCAATTATGAAGTACAGGAATATCCTCAATAGTCTGAAGAAAAGAATAAAGTTGATAAATTACTTTGCAGATGTTATTGTTGTTGGGTGCTGTCAAGTCAGTTCCTACTTATAGCGCCCCTATGTACAACAGAAAGAAACACTTCCCAATACTGTGCCAGTGCAGATATAAAGTTACAGTAATTAATACAGTGTGATATTGGCAAAGGATACACAACTAGTCCAATGAAAAAGAACAAAGAATTCAGAACAGACTCAAGATATTCAGTGGTATTTTTTTTTTTTTTTGAGAAGGTGATTGCAGAGCAGTAGGCGAAAGGTGATCTTTATAGTGAATGATGATGTGAATAACTGGAAATCTGTGTGCAGAAAAATGAAGCTTGATTTCACTATGTCCCATAGACACAATTTAATTCCTGGTTGGTTATAGGTATAAACATGAAAGGCAACATAATAAAGCATCTAGACAAAACCATAGGAACATGTCTTCATAACCTGTGATAGGCACAGCTTTCTCAAATGAGACTGGAAAAGTTCTAACTATAAAGAAAGAAGTCTAACAGTTTTGACTGTATTAAAGTGCAGGATCTATATTTATTAAAAGACACTTTTAGGAAAGTAAAAATGAGAGCCCTAAAGTTGGAAAATATGTCCATTACAGATAATGTTTGTGGGGCTTGTATTTTGAACATATAAAAACTTTGTCAAAGCAATAAGGAAAAAGCCGATAGTCCAACAGAAAAATGAAAACATATTTGAACAGATCTTTTATAATGATCTTTTACAATGAAAATTAGAGATCATAAAAAGGGAAATGGAGAACATAAACATAGATATTCTAGGCATCAGTGAGCTAAAATGGACTGGCATTGGCCAGTTTGATTCAGATAATCATATGGTGTACTATGCCAAGAATGACAACGAGAAATGGGGTTGCATTCATCATCAAAAAAGACATATCTAGAACATTCTGAAGTAAAATGTTGTCAGTGATAGAATAGTATTCATATGCCTACAAGGAAGGCCAGTTAATATGATTATTACTCAAATTTGTGACCCCACCACTATGGCCGGCTTTGTCAATATGAAATACACTGAACATGCAATCAGGATGTCCTGATAATTACTGGTGATTGGAATGCAAAAGTTGGAAACAAAGAAGAAGGCTTAGTAGTTGGAAAATATGGCCTTGGTCACAGAAATGATGCTGGAGACCACATGATAGAATTTTATCAGACCAATGACCTTTACATTGCAAATACATTTTTTCAACAACATAAATGGTGACTATACACATGGAAGCCTGCAGCGGTAGCCCTGTGGCATCCGATCCCGTAAGATCCCGGAAGCTAAACAGGGTTGGGCCTGGTTAGTACCTGGATGAGAGACCACCTGGGAACACCAGAAGCTGTAGGCTTGGGAGAAGGACCTGGCAACCCCCTCCCAAAAATCAATCTGCCATTGAAAACCCTATGAACAGCAGAGAAGCACTGATAATAGTGTTTCCCCTGTTGTACAGAGGGTCGCTATGAGCCAGATACCGACTCCACGGCACCTACCAACCAACCATACACATGGAAGTCATCAGATGGAACATACAGGAACCAATTTGACTACATTTGTGGAATGAGATGATGGAAAGGTCAATATTAAAAGTCAGAAGAAGACCAAGTGCTGATTGTGGATCAGATCATTAACTGCTCATTGTTGTTGTTAGGTGCTGTCCAGTCCCACTCATAGTGACCCTATGTACAGTAGATCGAAACACTTGCCAATTCTGTGCCAGGCAAATGATTTTATTTATGTTTAAGCCCATTGTTGAAGACACTGTGTCAATCCATCTGGTAGAGGGTTTTCCTCCTTTGCATTGACCTGCCACTCTCCCAAACATGATGTCCTTCTCTAGGGATTGATCTCTCCTGACTACATGTCCGAAATATGTAAGACGCAGTCTGGACATTCTTGCTTCCAAGGAGCACTCTGGTTGAACTTCTTCTAGGACAGATCTGTTGGTTCTTTTTGCAGTCCATGATGTATTCAATAGACATCTCCAGCACCACAAGTCAAAAGCATGAATTCTTCTGCTGTCTCCCTTCTTCAATGTCCAGCTTTCACAACCATATGATGCCACTGAAAATACTATGGTATGAGTCAGATGTACTTTTGTCTTCAATGTGATATCTTTGCTTTTCAATACTCTAAAGAGATGTTTTGCCACAGCTTTTCCTAGAGCAATGCGTCTTTTGATTTCTTGACTGCTGCTTCCACAGGTGTTGATTATAGAGCCAAGCAAAGCAAAATCTTGGACAACTTCAATCTTTTCTCCATTCATTGTGAAGTTGCATACTGACCCAGTCATAAGGATTTTTGTTTTGTTGATGTTTATTTGCAACCCCATTTTGAAGGCTGTGATCTTTGATCTTCATCAGTAAATGTTTTAAATCCTCTTCACTTTCAGCAAGCAGAGTTGTGTCATCTGCATAATGCAGGTTGTTAATGAGTCTTCCTCCAATCCTGATGCCACATTCTTCCTCATAAAGTCCAGCTTCTCAGATTATTTGCTCAGTGTATAAATTGAAGAGATAGGGTGAAAGTATACAGCCCTGATGCACACCTTTCTCAGCTTTAAACCAGGCAGTGTTTCCTTGTTCTAGTCAAACAACTGCCTCCTGGTTTACTTAGAGATTTCTCATGAGTACAATTAGCTGCTCTGGTATTCCCATTTTCTGAAGTGTTATCCATAATTTAATATGTTCCACACAGTAAAATGCCTTTGCATAGTCAATAAAACATAGACATCTTTCTGATATTCTCTACTTTTGGCTAATATCCACCTGACATCAGCAATGATGTCCCTGGTTCCCCGCCCTCTTCTGAATCCCGCTTGATTTTCCAGTAATTCCCTGTCTATATACTGCTGCAGTCGCTTCTGAATGATCTTTAGTAGAATTTTGCTGGTGTGCTATATTAATGATATCATCCAATAGCTTGCACATTCAGTTGGATCCCCTTTTTGGGGAATAGGCACAAATATGGATCTCTTCCAGTCAGTTGGCCAAGTAGCTGTTTTCCAAATCTGTTGGCATAAACATGTTAACACCTCCAGTGCTGCATCTGTTTGTTGAAACATCTCTACTGGTATCCCATCAATTCCTGGAGCCTTGTGTTTCACCAGTTCTTTCAACAGTTTCCACTTTGTTCTTCAATACCATTGGTTCTTCTTCAAATGCAATCTCTTCAAATGGTTAGTCATCTACCAATTCTTTCTTGTATAATAACTCTGTGTATTCCTTCCATCTTCTTTTGATGTTTCCTGCATCATTTAATATTTTCCCTGTAGAATCTTTCAGTACTGCCACTTGATGCTTGAACTTTTTCTTCACTTCCTTAAGCTTGGGAAACACAGAGTATGTTCTTCCCTTTTGTTTTTCTGCCTCCAGTTCTTTGCACAAGTCATTATAAAATTTGTTTTTATCTTCTCAAACTGCCTTCTAAAATCTTCTGTTTAGTTCCTTTACTTTGTTATATCCTCTTTTTGTTTTAGCTGCTCAATGTTTAAAGGCAAGTTCCAATGTCTCTTTTGACATGTAATTTGGTCTTTTCTTTTTTCTTGTCTTTTTAATTACTTTTTGCTTTCTTTATAAATGATATCTTTGATGCCATGCCACAACTCATCTGGTCTTCTATCATTCATGTCTAATGCATTAAACCTGCTCTTGAGGTAGTCTCTGAATTCAGGTGGGATATACTCAAGGTCATACCATGGCTCTCTTGTATACTTGTTCTAATTTTCTTCAGCTTCAGTTTGAACTTGCATATGAGAAGTTGGTGGTCTGACCCACAGTCAGCACCTGGTATTGTTTTGACATTTTGTATAGAGATTTTCCATCGTCTCTTTCCACATATGTAGTCAATTTATTTCCTGTATGTTCCGTCAGGTGAAGTCCATGTGTGTAGTCACCATTTATGTTGTTGAAAAAATGTATTTGCAATGAAAAGGTCATTGGTCTGACAAAATTCTGTCATGCAATCTCCAGCTTCGTTTCTGTCACCAAGACCATATTTTCCAACTACCCAGCTTTCTTGTTTCCAACCTTTGCATTCCAGTCACCAGTGATTATAAGTATGTCTTGATTGCATGTTTGATCTATTTCAGATTGCAGAAGCTGGTAGAAATCTTCCTTTTCTTCATTTGTGGCCTTAGTGGTGGGTGCATGAATTTGAATAATAGTCATATTAACTGGCCTTCCTTGTAGACGTATGGATGTTAGTCTATCAATGAGCAAACTGACAGACGTGTGGGGAAACTGCTAATATGCAAACCAAAACTGAAGACAATTAGAACAAGTTATGTGATCCAAGTTATGACCTTGAGTATATCTCACTTGAGTTCAGAGACCAACTCAAGAACAGATTTAATGCATTAGATACTAATGATAGAAGACCAGATGAGCTGTGCTATGACATCAAAGTCATCATTCATGAGGAAAAAAAGGTTTTTTTTCTTTTTTTCTTGCGGTTCTTGGGGGTTGAACCCAGGGCCTTGTGCCTGCATGCTTTGCAAGTGCTGGACCACTGAGCTGCACCCCATGACCATGTTTTTTTTTTTTTTTTTTTACTTTTTGAGACAGCGTCTCGCTAAGTTATGCAGACTGCCTCTCATCTAGAACTTGCGATCCTCCTGTCCCTGCCTCCTGAGCTGCTGGGATTATAGGCATGCACCACTGTGCCCAGCAGGAAAAAAAGGTTTTTAAAAAGACATGAAAAAAAGAAAAGATCAAATTATAAGTCAAAAGAGACTCTGAAACTTGCCCTTGAACCTGAGCAGCTACAGTAACAGGGAGACATGATGAAGTTAAGGAACTAACCAGAAGATTTCAGAGGGAAGCTAGAGAAGACAAAGTCAAATATTATAATGGCATGTGCAAAGAACAGGAGATAGAAAACTAAAAGGGAAGAACACACTGCTTTTCTCATGCTTATGGACCTGGAGAAAAAATTCAAGCCAATAGTGGCAATAGTGAAGTATTGTACAGGAAAAATATTAAACAATGCAGGAAACATCAAAAGAAGATGGAAACAATACACAGAAGCACTATACCAAAAAGAATTAGTGAAAGACCAATAATTTCATGAGATTGTGTATGATCAAGAACCAATGGTACTGAAGGATGAAATGGAAGCTACCTTGAAGGAATTGGTGAAATACAAGGCTCCAGGAATTGGTGGAATACTAACTGAGATGTTTCAACAAATAGATGTAGCACTGGAGGTGCTAATGTGTTTATGCCAAGAAATCTGGAAAACAGCCACCTGGTCAACTGACAGGAAGAGATCCATATTTGTGCCTATTTCCCCAAAAGGGGATCCAACTGAATGTGTGGGAACTATGGAATGATATCATTAATATCACATGAAGCAAAATTTTAGTAACAATCATTCAAAAGTGACTGCAGCAGTATATTGGTAAATAACTTCTGGAAAGTCAAGCTAGTTTTAGAAGAGGATGTAGAACCAGGGACATCATTGCTGATGTCAGATGGATATTAGCCAAAAGCAGAGAATACCAAAAAGTTGTCTATCTATGTTTTCTTGACTATTCAAAGACATTTGACTGTGTGGATCATAACAGATTGTGGGTAACCCTGCAAAGAAAGGGAATCTGTACATGGACCAGGAGGAAATTGAACAGAACAAGTAATCACTTCTTGGTTTAAAGTCAAGAAAGATGTCCATCAGGGCTATCTCACTGCATCTTAGAAGCAAGGATGACTGGACTATGTCTTACATATTTTGGACATTTAGTCAGGAGGGACCAATGCTTCCAGAAGGACTTCATGTTTGGGAGAGTTACAGTTCAATGATAAAAAGGAAAACCCTCAACTAGATGGATTGATATAGTATTTGCAACAATGGGCTTAAACATAAATAAAGTCATGTACCTCGCGCAGAATTGGGGAGTGTTTTGTTCTGTTGTACATAGGGTCACTGTGAGTTCAAATGGACTCAACATCACCTAACAATAACAATCACTAATACTACTACAATGTTGGCTATGTTATTGTTGTTGTTAGGTGCCATGGAGTCAGGTTCCACTCATAGAGAGACTATGTACAACAAAATGAAACACTTCCTGACACTGTGCCATACCTGAAATTTTATCTGTCAGTGCTTCTCTGCTATACATAGAGGTTTCAATGGCTGATTGTTTTGGGGGGGTGGTTTGCGGGATTCTTCTCCCTAGCCTATAGCACCTAGTGTTCCCAGGTGGTCTCCCATTCAAGTACTAACCAGGCTCAACTCTGCTTAGCTTCTGAGATCTGATGGAATTGGATCCCACAGTGGTACAACTGAAGGCCAATATCAGGTATAGGAAACCAGAAATAAAATAATACACATCCTGAGATTTTTGTCCACAGCAAGTTTAAAAATATGCAATATTGAACCACTGTGTGTAGAGACATGTGTTAATTAAAGGAGGTACAATACTGTTTTTGAGGTGTTGGCAGGGTTCTGGATCTTGTTGATGGTAGCGTGGATGTTTGCTTTATGCTAATTCATTGAAATTTATTTTTTCCTGTATTTTGGGATGTATTATATTACTACAGAATACGTTTTTAAAAACAGAGATTTTTTGACGTCAAGAAACTATTTGAAATATTGGAAATAATCTTAGGATCATAGGTGTCCTGCAAGAATGATAGACCAAGACTAACTACTGGTAAATGTTGGGACAAATGTTATTTAAAAGGAGGAACATTTCTACCCTTCTTCCTTCACACACAGCTTAATTTCCTCTAGGTACAGTAAAGAAGTTTTTGGCGTTTCTCTTAAAGCATGCTATAATGTCAGGGCATGCTCTATATTTGAATCAATACAAGATCTTCCTTCCTGCTGTGCTTAATTTCTGAATCCCAATGCTGTCACAAAAACAGATGGAATGTGATGCTCAGTGGAAAGAGAAAGTACAGATTTTCATCAGCACTACATGGCCTGTCCTGTAAATTGGTCTTGCATAGCCAGTTCAGGAAGATGATGCACACATTTTAAAAATATTTTATGTTAAGATGGTAATAGAAAAAAAAGTTACTTTTTATATTTAGCAATTTTTATATATGGGACCAAAACATCAAGTGAAGGTTTTTTTCTTTTTTCAGTATTTAACTCTAATTTGTGCTTTCCAAAACATATATACATATATATAAATATATATGTGTGCAAAATATTTATCAAACTTGATAATGCTAAAAACCTCATAATATTTCTATTTGGAGTCCAATTTCAAACTAATTTGATGATTGTTGTTGTGAGGTGCTGTCCTGTCATGCCCAACTCATAGAGACCCTCATGGATTAGATCCATATTTTAAGGAAAGTGCCAGATCTTTAAAAAATTCTAATAATTATAAATAAATAGAAATAACTCCTTGTATGCATAAAATGCTAATTTGCTTAAGTGAAAAGATAAATATCCTTTCTCCTTTCATTGATTATGCAATCATTTCAACTGTGAATTTGACCTATCTATACAACAAGCATGCAGCTGTAGCCCTGTGGCATCCGATCCCATCAGATCTCGGAAGCTAAGCAGGGTCGGGCCTGGTTAGTACCTGGATGGGAGACCGCCTGGGAACATCAGAAGCTGTAGGCCTGGGAGAAGGACCTGGCAACCCCCTCCCAAAAATCAATCTGCCATTGAAAACCCGATGAACAGCAGAGAAGCACTGACAATAGTGTTTCCCCTGTTGTACAGAGGGTCACTATGAGTCAGATACCGACTTGACGGCACCTAACAACAACAATAAAATAAGCAAGTAGATTGCAGAAGGAATTTTTAAGGTCTTAGTTAGGCAATCATTTTTTAACATGAGAATTGGTTATGCCTTATAAAATGTGTCATTAAAGTATTTTTTTCAACACTAAGGGGTTGAACTTAGGGCCTCATACATGCTAGTTTCACCATTGAGCCACACCTTCAGCCTCCTTTTCTGTTATTACCATTTTTTTATTTTGAGACAGGGATTTGCTAAATTGTCCAAGCTGCCTCTGGCCTCAAGTTCATGACCCTCCTGCTTCACCCTCCTGAATTTCTGGGAATACAGGCATGAGCCACAGGGCCTAGATCATCTTTAAGATATTCAGTAACTGTTTAGGTAGACAGGTTGGCAGACAAAAGCTTTGTATACCTGTTTTTAGCTATCATGTTTCTATCTTACCTCTTATTTTATGTTACTGAAGAAGAAAGAATATGTTTTATTTGTATTATGACTTGGATATACATAAAGTGACAAAAATGTATAAGCATTTTCTAAACAGGAAAAAAACTGTATTAAAATTACAATACTCGGTATATACTGATAACAAACATGAATACAAGTCATGTTTGACATCTGCAATTACAAGAGGGGCTCAAAGTGGTCGCCATAGCAGAAGAAGCAGGACTTGTAGCTGTGGGAGGCCTCTCAGATCTTCCTTTTCACATATCACACATACTACTATATCTTAAACATCACAAATACATGCAATTGTTAGACATGTTAGAGTTTCTGTTGCATACTCCTGTCTCCACTGTCACACACACACAACATTTTCGAATTTCAAATGCCACTACAAAATGATCTTGTGCTTCTTAAATCACAACTGTGCTTTTGCTGTTTTCTTTGACTGTCCTGCCTATTGTCTGGTGGGGCTAGCATTCCTTTGATTAATGCCATCATTTTGAGTGAACTTCATATTACACATTGCTACTGTAATGCAATTCAACTTCTAAAGTAATATACAGATAATGTCTCTTAAAATATATACATATTTTGGTACCCCTGGAATTTGTGGTATAAATAAATAAGGCTGGAGTTTAGCTCAGTTGTTAGAGTGCTGCTCTGTACCCTCTGAGGCCTGGGTTTGATCCTGAGCACCACAGAAAATGGGAGAAGGATGTGGCAATCCACTCCAGAAGCAATCCTAAAACATTGAAAACCATTTGAGGGTCACTATGAGTCAGACCTGACTTGATGACATCTAACAACATAAATAAGACTCCTCCACTTCATAGTTTTGGATGTAGAACATACATTTTACCTGTAGAATATTCAAATTGTTGTTGTTGTTGTTAGGTGCCATCGAGTCAAGTCCGACTCATAGCCACCCTGTGTACAGCAGATCAAAACACTTGCCAATTCTGTGCCAGGCAAACGATCTTATTTATGTTTAAGCCCATTGTTGCAGACACTGTGTCAATCCATTTGGTGGAGGGTTTTCCTCTTTTGCGTTGACCTGCCACTCTCCCAAACATGAGGTCCTTCTCCAGGGATTGGTCTCTCCTGACCACATGTCCGAAATATGTAAGACGCAGTTTGGCCATTTTTGCTTCCAAGGAGCACTCTGGTTGTATTTCTTCTAGGACAGATTTGTTGGTTCTTTTGGCAGTAGTGTTTCAAATCCCATTTGGCATTTCCCAGCTTATGTTTCTTTCCTATTTTTTTTTCCATCACCTTACCTCCTTTTTGATAATTTCAGAAAATGAAGGGTTAACATCTGAGCCTCACTCATGTTACAACAGGCTTACAAAGAGAAAAGTGGGAGAAAATTTTTCCCTAGTAAATAGTCATACTTGAATGATACTTTGGGCCCACAAAATGCTGATGCTAAAACACACGATTCTGCCAATTCTTGACAATTGTGTGGTGCTGACATCAAGCAAGGAGAGAATGTGGAACAGGGAGGGATTAGGGGAGTTTCATTGTACCAGCATCATCCTCTCTAACTCATACTAAAATGTCTTGTAGTGAAGTAGGATTACCCTCAAAATATGAAACCTCAGCAGGAGTGTGATATAAAATATGCAGAGTCACAATACTTATGTGGAAATACTCAGCACCAGGACATCTTAGGTCAATTGCTTCAGATGCTTCATGTAGACCCCAGGTAGGTACATGCCAGACCTAAAGTAACAATTTCCAGGTCAATTTTTTTTTTTTTTAGCAACTAACCCTAAAGAGGTTTTCTACTTCAGACATCCACACTTTGAGACTGCCTGAGCACTACTACTCTCATTTACTTTCCTTCTCTTTACAAAAGCTGACCCCAATATTCATCTCCCAGAATAAACAGCATTATTTTCAAGGAAAAATCCATTTTATCACATATAGACCTCATTTTTCCAAACTTTGGTATTTTGCTAACAATCAAGAACTAGAAAGCCTTGAGGAATGAAATATAACACAGGTTACCTACTTTACCCTGTTGTTATTCCTGTTAGGTGCCATGGAGTTGGTGTCTGACTCATAGTGACCCTATACACAATAGACAAAACATTATTCTCAGTGTTTCTCTGGTATTCATAGGGATTTCAGTGGCTGATTGTTTTCTGGGAGTTGGTTGCTGGGTCTTTCTCCCATACTTTGCCCTAGCAGTGGCTTTAGTTTCATTACTTTAGTTTTATTCACTCGTGTGCCAAGTTGTCTTGATTATATTAACTTCTCCTCTCAACTTTCACTCTTACTACCCAATTTGGGCCTCCATCAGCCATCCAAAGGTCTCCTCCTTTAAGTTTATCCTTTCTAGTTTATTGTCTATATTGAGTGATCTTTTGGCTCCTTCTTAAAAGTTCTCATTAACACTTAACTGGTGATATATGGTTCTAACACCCTAATTCTATTTATAAAATGTTAATATATATTTTGAAACCAATACAGGCAGAGTATTTTAAGAAAAGTTTAAACTAAAACTTAAATCCATTTGCAACAATAACAACAAAAAATACTTCTACATCCTTGAAAAGGATACAGGTCTTTGTGACTTGATGTCACTGATTATGTTCCAGCTAGGGCAGTCACTAATTTTAATCTTTGTGTAAGTCCAAACTAACTCAGTTTGACCTGCATATTCTGCGTGATCTGAGCTAGTTTCCCCTTTAGTTCCTAACCTCAACCTCACCACTTGCTTGTTTGTTCTTCAAAATCTTTGACCCCCAGTTCTCTGTAGTCCCCTGGATTGTCTCACAAGCAATTATTTGAGTTGAACCCTTTTATTCTTCTATCTTCTTCCCTTGGCTAATTTACACTCATTTCAAGTTTCACCCAGTGTATCATTTCCTCTGTTAAGTCATACCATCTCCTTTCCTTTCCAGATTAGGACTTGACCTTGATGCCCCTTCAGCACCTTTGGTGTTCCCTGTCCTAATAATACCATGCTACCCTATATAATTTAACAGTGACAAATAACTCTGTAGTGGCTGTTCCCAATTAGTTAGTAGACTCCAAAATGCTGTTATTTTTTCTCTTTTCTTATCTTTTCTTTTTTCTTTTGTCAGAAGTCCAGCTGTGTATCAAATTATTTATATCTTGGTTGACATGAACTACTTATCGCTTCTTTTTTTAATCCTAAATTCTTTTTGAGTCTTAAAATTTTATTCCTTGAGGCTAGGGCTTACATTCTTATTGGACTATCTTTGGTGGGGCATATTTTTCACAAGATTCTTGAGGAAGGTAGTATGATAAGTATTTCAAGATATTACTCATTTTGAAAATATCTTTATTCCATAGTCACAATTAGTAATGTTTTCCCTTAGTATAAAATTCTAGTTTGAAAATCATTAGCTTTCAGAAAAAAAGATCTATAAGCTTCAAAGTTCTATAATTAAAAGATTTTCAAGTATTACTTCTAATAATTCATGTTATGGGGGGATTGCTTAAACAGCAAAAACTAAAGTTTAACCCAATGAAAAGAGAAGAAAAAGAAGTATTTACTATAAGATTAATGTTTTTTGTTCAAAATACTGTTTATTTCAGTTGCAAATATGTTTTTATTATTACACTTGAAAATAATCTCTAAGATCTTTGTTGTTGTTGTTGTTAGGTGCCATTGGGTCAATGTCCAACTCATAGGGACCCTATGTACAACAGATGAAACACTATTGTCATGTTTCTCTGCTATTCATATGGTTTTCAATGGCTGACTGATTTTTGGGAGTGGGTTTCTGGGTCCTTCTCCCAAGCCTATAGCACCTGGTATTCTCAGGTGGTCTTCCATCCAAGTACTAACCAGGTCCAACTCTGCTTAGCTTCTGAGATCTGATGGGGTCACATGCCACAGTGTTATAGTTGCAGGCCTAAGATTTTTAGGTTACTTAAAATTTTGAATTAATGTTTTTATTATTTAAATTTTTCATATGGCCAAACTGACTTTATGTGTACGGTTTTGAAGTTAAACATAGACTCATGTAACTACTGCTACAATCAGAACACACAAGAATCTCATTATTCCCAAAATCTCCCACATGTTGCATGTGTATGGTCAAACCTTCTATGGTCTCTAATCTCTGTCAACTAATGATCTGCTCTCTGTCCTTATACTTTCAGCTTTTTAGGAAGGTTATATAAATGAAATCATACAATATGTATGTAACTGACTCAGCACGTTTTTGAAATTAATTCATTATTATTATAGCTATCAAGAATTTGAGTCTGGGATTTAGCTCAGTTGGTAGAGCACTGCACTGCAGTCTCTGAGGTCCTGAGTTCAATTCCTAGCACCGCAAAAATGGGAGAAGGACCTGGCAATCCACTCCCAAGGCAATCCTGAAACAGTCAGCCATTGAAAATCCTATGAGGGTCGCTATGAGTCGGATACCGACTCGACGGCACCTAACAACAACATCAAGAATTTATTTGTTTTCATTGATCAATAGTATTCCATTGTGAATATAACACTATTTGCTTACCCATTCATCATTGGCAGATATTTGAGTGGCTTCTAGATTTAGGGAATTATGTGTAGACTAACTAAACATGTGTGTGTGTGTGTGTGTGTGTGTGTGTGTGTGGTTTTAAGAACATGACTTTCTACATCCCCAAGTAAACCTAGACATTAGGGTATTGGAACTTTTGGTAAGTATGTTGTTGTTAGGTGCCGTCGAGTCGGTATCCGACTCATAGCGACCCTCTGTACAACAGGGGAAACACTATTGTCAGTGCTTCTCTGCTGTTCATAGGGTTTTCAATGGCAGATTGATTTTTGGGAGGGGGTTGCCAGGTCCTTCTCCCAAGCCTACAGCTTCTGGTGTTCCCAGGCGGTCTCCCATCCAGGTACT
>VMDO01012233.1:13206-63593 GCA_007922755.1 Pedetes capensis | reverse complement strand
GTCAATACAAATGGACTAAAAATCGCATGTAATTGTTCTAACAAGATAGAAACAAAGACCACTACAGGAAAAGTTTCTATCTTAAACAGAAATGGAACCCAAGGACATATAGAAAAATACTATATAGTAAAAGATAGAGAAGACTTGGATGGGAAACTTAGATAGGAAGGGGGGAGGGGGGAAACATGGAGGAGGGTAACGGGTAACCTATATGTATAATGCTTATCAAATTGCATATATGAAAATTGTCACAACGAAAAGCATGTCAAAATGAATCACATTATGATGTACATTAAAAATTTCTAATAAAAAAAAATGGTGGAAATGTAAAAAAAAAAAAAACAAAAAAAGTGCCTCAGTAGAAAAAGCCACTCAGGTCTCATAAGAGACCTTTCTACCTTGCTTGATTGGCAAACAGAAGTGAAACAATTTGAACTATTTTTCTGGAAATGCCTATATTAAAGAAAGGCTGGGATTTAGCTCAGTTGGTAGAGTGCTGCGCTGCAGTCTCTGAGGTCCCGAGTTCAATTCCCAGCACCACAAAATGGGAGAAGTACCTGGCAATCCACTCCCAAGGCAATCCCAAAACTGTCAGCCACTGAAAACCCTATGAGGGTCGCTATGAGTTGGATACTGACTCAATGGCACCTAACAACAACAACAATATTAAAGAAAAATAGAACTTACACTCAACCAGTCATAAGGAGCCAAAAATCTTATAATTATGTAGCTAGGAACTTTCCCAGCACATGTCTGTCAGCTTCTCATGCTGCGGGGCAGGTGTGTTGTTCTGATGCTGAAAGCTATGCCACTGGTATTTCAGATACCAGCAGGGCTACCCATTGTGGACAGGTTTCAGCTGAGCTTCCAGACTAACACAGAGCAGGAAGAAGGAATGGTTAGCTCACTCCTGAAACAATTAGCCATTGAAAACTCTATGAATAGTAGAAAAACAGTGCTAGATATACAGCTGGAAAATGAGCCCCTCAGGCTGGAAGGCATTTAAGAAATGACTGCAGAAGAATTGCTTCCTCAGAGTAATTGTTGTTGTTGTTAGGTGCCATTGAGTGGAGTCTGACTCATAACAAACCTCAGAGGGTTTTCAATGGCTGATTGTTTTGGGATTGCTGCAGGAGTAGATTGCCATGTCCTTCCCCCTTCTTTGCTTGCTGGGGATGGAATTGTGGTCCTCAAAGAGTACAGAGCAGTGCTCTAACTGAACTAAACCCCAGCCCACCTCAAAGTAGCATTGACATTAATGATGGGAATGGATTACAGCGCCTGATACCTCCATTTGCTGATGAGACATGACTCAAAATGAGAAGAAACATAGTGTCTGCAACAATGGGATCAAATAAAAATAACAAGATCCCGTGTAAGGCACAGTGTCAGGGAGTGTTTCATTAGACATAGGTTGCTATGAATTGGACTCGAGTTGAATGCACCTAACAACAGTAAAAGGACTTTCCAATGGAATAGACCATAGAAGGCAATTATATCATTGTAGGTAGTCAAATAACTTCGTTATTTTCCTTCTGCTTTTTCCCTCATAAGTACTTGTCCTTGATATTTTGTCATTAGACCATTAAATCTATTTCAGTTTAGTATTTTGCAAAATTGCTTTTTATTTGAATAATGTCTGTAAAATTTTATCATGTCTCAGGTTTTCATCTCAAGAGTAGGAAGTGTTAAAATGCAGTTGTCATTGTAAGTATAGAATAGCTACAGGATGACCAGGGCTATGGAACACTCAGAGTAAAATAAATTACACCAATTATAAATATTTCATATGTTGAGGTTAGAAAGACCAAGGATGGGTGATGAAATAGGTCTTAAAGTCGTTCATAAGTCAAAGAAATATTCATCATTTTCATTTTTGGCAAGAACTCACTAAAGCCATAAATTTCTGCTTTTATGTATCTGACTATAAAAGAGTGGTGCCTACAGATGGCCTTCTCCTGTGGCTGACATTCCTTTTATTTTAATAATTTTTCATTAGTGGCATGTTCCCTCTACTGGAGCCCTATGAAATCACTGAAGTGCAGTCCTTAAGATGTCACTTGTGCATGACCTACATCGGAGTCACCTAGAGAAGACGGAAGCTACCCAAGGAATTTCTCAGGTACCATCACAGAGATAAAGATCAGGAGCTCTGCACTGCACTGCAACTCTAGTTTCTGCACTGGAAACACTGGTTTCAAATACCATGGCAGCTGGCTGCAAAATGTAGCAAGACACATATCTCTCCAAACTCTGCTTCTATTGGTAATATCAAATGGGCTGAAGAGTTTAAAGCCTCTAGATGGTAAAGTTCAGACACCCAGGGACGAAAATGTGTACATAAGAGCATTGTAGACACAATGAATGCCCCCAAATTGAGCTGTTCTTATGAGTATTTCAGTTACACATGGCTTTGTGGGTCAACTTGGGTCAGCAGCATCATTAACGACATAATTTGTACACATCATAAATTCTGTTCCCCAAAGAATAAGTTAAAAATTTAGGGACAGTATAATAATGATAGCATATATTGAGAACTTACCTGTGTCTAACATTTAATCCTCAAAAATAAGCTTAAAATAAGCTTTTATACCAATCTATGAAACTGAAGTTAAGACAAGAAAATAAACTTACTTTTTAAAAGTTGAAGACCATTGAAAAATTTTTACCACTGAAAGTGGTTCATTATTTATGTGCTGTTTCTAAATAGCTGTCCTAGATAATTAGGTTTTGGTCAAAGGCTGGTTGCAAATCAAAGTTGATGTCAAGAGCAATAAATTTATAAAAATGTTCAATCAGACATTCTTTTCATCCCATGCATTAATGTAGAGTCATTTGAAACTCTATCAACAAATTTTGAAAATCCCTTGAACTTTAAGATCACTTTAAAATATGTCTTCCAAAAGTTAAAATATATTATTGCTATCTTACAGAAACAGTACTCTAAGTTCCTCAGCACTGTACACACACAAATATAATTATTTTGTCAAATGTAATTTTTGGCTTAGTTTAATTAGATTTAGATTTTTAAAAACCTTCTTTCACTGTGACTAGAGAAACATACATATTCAAAATCATCAAAAAATCTCAAACATGGTTTTTAGTGAAAATAGCAAATATTGCCAATTATATCTGCAAAACAGAAGCACTGACATAGTGCTGGGCATGGCACAGTGTCAGGGAGTGTTTAGTCTGTTGTACACAGGGTCACTATGAATTGGACTAGACTCGATGGCACCTAACAGCAGCAACATATTTGCATTAAAAATCAGATGACATCAAGATTATCTTCTATAAAAGATAAAATTAAACAAATACGTGATTCAAGTTTTCCAAGTATTACTTGATCTTACCTGCTGGTTTACAGGAAAGTTTCTGTTGATTTTTTTAATCTGTAATGATAATAAATAAATAAGTGAGAAAAACAAGACTAAGGTAACATAAGACTCTCCAAATTTTATGAGGACCTACTTTTAGTGAGTTAATATACACCAATATTTTTGATATATTGAAATCATTTGCATATTCACCAATTTTTAATTGGCTATTGTATTTATCCTAAATTTCATGTGTAATCATTTTGATGGATTTCAATTTAATAATTTTTCATTTGTGAGGAATCAAAAGCCTGTGCTTCCCCATAAAGTCAAGTGATTATGTACCATGAATGTAGAGAGTAACTTTCTGTAGTTTCTTTTTTTTTTGCATTTTGAAATCATATGACATCCAGTTGGTTTTAACATCAAAAAGAGCAGAGGAAAGGTGGTAGTCAAACATTAATAGACAAAGTATATATTTTTAAATATTTTCAGCCAGGATCCCAAATACAGAATAACATTTACTTAAGACAATTTAACAGATGATATTTTAAAAGAACTTAAGATAAACATTCAGAGGAAGCATTTCATATGCCATTGAAACAAACTTTAAAAACCAAATGAAAATGAACATCATGTTTAGATAACTGGCCTGATATGATGCAAAGGCAAAGTGTTCAACAATGTTCTTGTTAATTTAAACTGATTATTATTTTCCACCGGATTTAGAGAGAAACTTAAATAATGCTATATGTATTGTATAAACTTATATTAGACTATTTTCATTGATAAACTATTTTGTTGACTTCTTTTATTTTTCCCCCTTTTCCCCTTTGTCTTAATGATAAAGGTGAAATATCAGGGAATTTAATACATATAGAGCTCAAAGTTAGAAAATCATCAAGTGGCCCATCTACAAGTACAGATGGACTTGCAAGATATTTCTTATTTAAAATGCAGAAATAAAAGAAGATTTGAAAAGTATATATTTTCAGCAAATTATGTACAAAATCTCTATCATTTTTAAATTGGTATATTTTCAAAACTTTTCTTTCTTTCTTCTTTCTTTCTTTCTTTCTTCCTTCCTTCCTTCCTTCCTTCCTTCTTTCCTACTTATTTAATTATATAATCATTCATTCAGCCAATCACTTATTTTGCTCTGGAGAGGAATCTGCTCAGGTTCTGTAAGATGATTATAATTCTAGTCCCTTAAACTAAAATCAGGATCATTTGGAAAAGCAGATAGAGCTAATTGTTAAGCATCATTTATTAATTAATAAAAAAATTACATTGAATATTTGTGCAACTGTACTTTTTGCTAGTCCTTACAGATTATTATAAAAAATTATGAAATTCAATTAATATTTTATGTGGACCTTATCTCTGAGAGTGTACTGTTCAGCTTTATAACTTTTGACTTTTTGTTTTGTTTTATTTTTAAACAGAGTCTTGCTATGCAGCCCAGGCTGGCATTATATTCTTTTTGTTTATTTATGGTACTGGGGGGCTGAACCCAGGACCTAGTGCTTACTTTGCAAGTGCTCCATTACTAATCTGCACCCCCAGGTCCCCATTTTTGCTTTCTATCTTGACACAAGGTCTTGCTAAGTTATGATAGCTGCCCCTGGCCTCAAACTTGTCATCCTCTTGCCTCCAACTGTCACTGTGATTACTGGCATGAAGCACCACACTTGGCAATATTGGCATTTTTAATCTGAAAATTAGTCTGAAAAATATATTTTGGAAACTTGAAAATTGACACTATAAAAAAGCATTACATGGCAGAAAGTAGTGGCCAGTGAAATACATGTTGATCACAGGAATCCTGCTCTTCCAAACCAGGTTCAGAGGAGTTCATAGGATTGAGATGATTTCCTCAGCAATGGCCCTCCGTCTCTCGCTAGACTATCAGCCTTATTTACCTGCATAGAGCTATTATGTTGCATTTGTTTTTGTTGTTTTGGTTACAGTTTTCTTTAGTATTTGACTCATAGTTGAATGAGATTGAGGTAGTAATAAGAATAGTTGTTGTTCTTAGGTGCCCTCATAATGACCCTACGTACAACAGGCAAAACAGTACTGTGAGTGCTTCTCTACTATTCATTGGGTTTTCAATGGCAGATTGATTTTTGGGAGTGGGTTGCCAGGTCCTTCTCCCAAGCCTATAGCACCTGGTGTTCCCAGGTGGTCTCCCCTCCAAGTACTAACCAGGCCTGACGTTGCTTAGTTTCTGAGATCTGATGAGATCAGATACCACAGTGGTATGGCTTCAGAAAAGAATCCTTAGGAATATTGCTATCCTTAAATTGTTTACTGTATTGCTATTGTGCATCATTACTACTTGAAAAAGAATAAAATATGTATGTTTTATTTCCAACCACTTTTTATATATTAGCCAAGAACATACAAATGATTTCATTGGATAAAAATTAAAATATAAAAAAAAATTAGAGAAATAATAAACTAATGAGTATAGAAGGACTGAATAGTAAAATATGCCAATAACTAGAATCTAAAAAAATAATAATTATTAACATGTAAAAAATTAATATTTCAGAAATATTCTTTAAAAATTATTTCTAGATTTTTTCTAACATGACAAATACAATAATAAAATAACAAAATGAAGGAAAGTGTTAATAATATTAAGGCAATTACTGAAAATTAATATGTTTTAAATTTGAAATACTAATAAATTATGGCCTTATTTAATGATGTCGCCCCTAGCCTTCCCACATCACATAGTGCTACTTATGTTGCTCAGGCTGGCCTCAACTTCACCATTCTCCTGCCTCAGCCTTGGACTACTGCCAGTGACCACTATGCCGAGGTATATACTGCTTCTACAAAACAGCTTAATATTATATTTTAGAAGAATTTGTCTTCTCCCAGGAACCTGAGTAAAAATAATTATATAGCAGGAGTTAATACTTAAAAACTGTTTCCTGTAGTGTTAACAAGTCTATTTGACAATAGAATTTTTAAAGTTTATTTCCACAATGTAATTGTATAGTGTAGGTAAAATAGTCTACTTATATTTCTTCATGTATTAATGGAAGAAATTACTACAGAAGGTGATATGATTATGTCCTAATAATGCCCTGGCACAAAGAACTGTTTCCCTTGGTGGCCCTTATTTTGGCAGCAAGACAAATAAATATATTTCATTCAGGTTCATCTTGTGCAGTTGTACATACGAAAATAACAGCTTCTTAGGATTTTAAATTCACATACTCCCAAATCCATTTTAAAGAAAATTTCTATCTTTCCTATAAAAAAATGGAGTAGAATATAAAATATTCCAGATTCTAATTACTATACTAAAAGAATAATTAAATATAGGAAAACAGAAAATAAAGAAAACCTCACACCTCCAAAGTTTTAATAGCTAATTCTCAAATTTCTAATATTTTACATATAAAAAGTCACTAAAAATTGGGTGGAAATTATACTACCAGTAGAATTAATATGTGGTATATAAGGAATTCCCCCAAATGTTGGTTAGTTTGGTGTATATTTGTGGCTTGTGACTTGCTATGATGCTAGAAACTCTGCCACCTGTATTACAGATAACAGCAGGGTCATCCATGGTGGACAGGTTTGAGCTAGGCTCCCAGACTAAGACAATCAAAGGAGAAGCACATGGCTAACCTAATCCCCAAACAATTAACCATTGAAAACCCTATGAACAGCAGAGAAACACTGTCAGATATAGTACCAGAAAATGAGCCCCACAGGTTGGAAGGCACTTAAAACCTAACTAGGGAGAGTTGCCTCCTCAAAGTAGAGTCAACCTTACTGATGAGAATGGAGTAAAGCCCCAGGGAGTTCCATTTGCTGATTTGGCACCACTCAAAATGAGGAGGAACAACTGTAAACCTCTATTAACAGCTGGAATATGGAATGTACCTAGAATGAATTAGGAAAACTAGAAATGGTCAAAAGGAAAACGGAGCACATAAGCATCAACATTCTAGGTATCTGTGAGCTATAATGGACTGGCATGGGCCATTTTGAATCACATAATTATATGGACTATAATGCCATGAATTATAGATGAAAGAGAAATGGGGTTATATTTATCATCAAAAAAGACATATCAGAACCTCTCCAGAAGTACAATGCTGTCAGTGATAAAATAATATCCACAGGCCAACAAAAAAATCCAGTTAATATGGCTACTATTCAAATTTATGCACTCATCACTAAAGCTACAAATGAACATAGGGAAGATTTTTTTACCAGTTTCTGAAATTGGAAATAAATCAAACATGAAATCAAAACGTACTGATAATGACTGATGACTGGAATGCAAATGCTGGAAACAAAGAAGAAGGCTCAATAGTTGGAAAATATGGCCTTGATGATGGAAATGATGTTTGAGATTGCATGATCGAATTCTATCACATGAATGACATTTTCATGGAAAATATACTTTTTTACCAATATAAACAGCAGCTACATACATGCAACTCACCAGATGGAACATACAGGAACAAAACTGACTACATTTTCGGAAAGAGATGATGGAAAACCTCAATATCAAAAGTCAGAACAAGACCAAGTGCTGGTTGTGGTTCGGACTATCAACTGCTCATATGAAGGTTCAAACTGAAACTGAAGAAAATTAGAACAAGTGTATAAGAGCCAAGGTATAACCTCAGTATATCCCACTTGAGTTCAGAGACAACTTCAAGAACCAGCTTGATGCATTAGAAACTAATGATAGAAGACCAGACAAGTTGTGGAATGATATCAGACATCATTCATGAGGAAAGCAAAGGTTATTAAAAAGACAGGAAAAAAAATACACATCAAAAGAGATTCTAAAACTTGCCTTTGAACACTGAGCAGCTAAAGTAAAAGGAAGGCATGAGGAAGTTAAAGAACTAAACAGTAGATTTCAAACAGGATTCAGAAGAGTGTGTGAAACCGGGGATATCATTGTTGATGTCAGATGGATATTTGCTAAAAGCAGAGAATACCAAAAGGATGTTCACCTATGATTTATTGACTATGCACATGTATTTGACTGTGTGAATCACAATAAATTATGAATAATATTGGGAAGAATGTGAATACCAGCACACTTAATTCTTCTCATGAGGAATCTGTACATGGACCAGGAGGCAATTGTTTGAACATAACAAGGAAACATTGCCTGGTTTAAAATCAAGACAGGTGTGTGCATCAGGATGGTATCCTTTTACAGTACCTCTTCAATATCTCTCCTGGGCAAATAATATATGAAGATGGACTTTATAAAGAAGAGCACAACATCATGATTGGAGGAAGACTCACTAGCAACTTGCATTACACAGATGACACAACTCTGCTTGATGAAAATGAAGAGGATTTGAAACATTTGCTGCTGAAGACCAAAGAACCCAGCCTTCAGTATGGATTGCACCTCAACATCAACAAAACAAAAATCCTTACAATTGAGTCAGTACATAACTTCATGATAAATGGAGGAAAAATTTGAGGTTGTCTAAGATTTTGCTTTACTTGGTTCTACAATCAACACCCATGGAAGCAGCAGTCAAGAAATCAAAAGATGTATTGTACAAGGAAAAGCTATTGCAAAAGACCTCATTAAAGTGTTAAAAAGTAAAGATGTCACATTGAAGATGAAGGTGGGCCTGACTCACGCCATGGTATTTTCAGTCACATCATATGGTTGTGAAAGCTGGACATTGAATAAGGGAGACAGGAGAAGAATTGATGCTTTTGAATTATGGTGCTACAGATAAATACTGGATATTCCATGGACTACCAAAACTACTAACAGATATGTCCTGGAAGAAGTGCAAACAGATTGCTTCTTAGAAGCAAGGATGGCTAGACTGAGTCTTATGTATTTTGGACATATATTTTGGAGAGACCAATCCCTGGAGAAGGACATCATGTTTAGGAGAGTGGCAGGTCAATGAAAAAAAGGAAGACTTTCAAGTATATGGATTGACATAGTGGCTGCAACAATGTACTTAAACATAAAAAAGATTGTGTGCCTGGCACAGGATCTGGGAGTGTTTCATTCTGTTGTAGATAGGGTTACTAAGAGTGGGACCCAACTTGAGGGCACCTAACAGCAATAACATATAGTGAATTAGTTATCACGCTGAATAGTAATCAATATGTCAAAAACAGAGTACTGTGTATTCATTTCAAAACCTTATGATGTAATTTATTGATAAGAAATTGTTTCTAAAATGTTCCCAATGAAAAACAGTGCTTATTTTAATCTTTGTAAATATATACATATGTTATATATACTTCTATACTTATACATTTGATTTCTGTGAGCATGAGACAAATTTATTTTTGTGTGTGAAATACACATACACAATTGTTGTTGTTGTTGTTGTTAGGCGCCGTTGAGTCAGTATTCGACTCATAGCGACCCTTTGTACAACAGGGGAAACACTATTGTCAGTGCTTCTCTGCTGTTCATAGGGTTTTCAATGGCAGATTGATTTTTGGGAGGGGATTGCCAGGTCCTTCTCCCAAGCCTACAGCTTCTGGTGTTCCCAGGAGGTCTCCCATCCAGGTACTAACCAGGCCTGGCCCTGCTTAGCTTCTGAGATCTGACGGGATCAGATGCCACAGGACTACCGCTGCAGGCTATACACAATTAGGAAGTGTGTAAGACAAAGATTTTGACAATTAAAAATATATTTACAGTTTTGTTTTTGGTTTGGAGATTTTAATATCATTTTTTTCTTTTATTTTTAATTGTATTTCTCATTTTGTAAAGAATATGCATGTCTTTTATGATTAAGAAATAATAGCGTAAAGCATGGTGGTGCATGCCTGTAATCCCAGTACTCATGATGTTGAGGCAGGAGGATTAAGAGTTCAAGACCAATCTGGGCTATACAGAGAGATCTTGTTTCAAACAAAGCAAAACAAAACAAAAATATAAAAGAAATACTAAAATCTGTCCAATGCTTAGGCTGTGCCTAAGCATTACAAAAATTTGAAAATACAAAATGTCATCAAAATATAACTGTTTTTCAGGGTAAACTTTTTTTTCCCCCGTTTGAAGTTGGATTCCTAAACCCTGTGTTTCAAAAGCTAGTGACCACTTCAGGCTTTAATAATGTGTGGTGCTTGTACACAGATGCTTCTTCACTTACAGTGACATTGCGTCCCTATTCACCCATCATGAACTGAAAGTGTATCTACTTCACCTAACCACTAAATACCATAAGTCACAACACAGGACCCTGTGTAATTACTCTACCCATATGCCAGCCCAGGAAAAGGTCAAAAATAAAAGTCTGAAGTGTGGTTTCTTTATGTGCATATTGCTTTTGAACCACTGAAAAGATAAAAATTCTAAGTCAAACCACTGTAAAATGGATACAGTATACCTTCTTTTACATTTACAATTATATCCTGGGAATCCAAATTTATAGATGAACTCTTGATATAGAAAATCCTAGAAGTAATATTTTTGAAAAGTAATTATTTCATAATCATAACAATATCAACAAGATAGAGTGTTTAAAATAAAAACATAAGAAATAATGATTAATTACAATTTCAATTTATTTTTAAAATAAGGTATTACTCATGACTGAGATAGTATGAAATAAATAACATAGTAAAATGTTAAATGAATAATATAGTCTTGGTAATAGAATTTATTCATACAAGTTTTTAAAAGTTTCACTTTTGGAAACAAAACTAACTCAAAAGTATGGAAATTCTAAATGTGTTATCATTTTAAGACTACTCTTCAAACAAGAAAAATGAAAGCTTTCCAACATTTTTCATGTTAACTTCTTAGAAACCTATGCACAATTGGATGTTATCATGACTTAATTTGTGTTATCAGTAGCTGAGAAATCAGTGTACTCCAGCAAAATAAAAGCAATGTCTGAACATGAAGGTTCATGGAGATGCAAAGATATAATTGCAGTCCCCAAAAAGCCAGTTGTTTATGAAACACAAGTACTTATGCTATCAATCTTCAGGTTAGAAAAGCAGCAAAATGATTTAAAATGAAAGTCCCTAACACAGGATTTTCTAGGAACAGCACATGATATAAATTACTACCAAGTAAAATGCACTGAGAGGAATGAAAACTATGTTAATTCCTTGTGTCCAAAACAGAAGATAAACTCATAAGTTATATGTTCACTTGTGCTTGATTTCTTGGAAGATCAATATCAGGTAGGAGACTAAAACAGGTAAACTCTATCAGGCCTTTATTGAGCAGAAGCTGCTCACAGAAGCTGCCAGGACTGTCTGTATAAGAAGAGAGACCAGAAGCTGGGGGAGGAAATGGTGAGGTTTTATGGACTCTAGGTGGGAGGGGGAAGGGGTAGCCCTTGTACCACAATGGGATAGGTAGAAAGAGATTGAGTGAAGGGTTTTAATAGGCTGGAAGAGGGAAAGGGAAGTAGTCATCAGTTGCTGGGCCCAGGGACAGATTTTAGGTTAGGTTTTAGCAGGTGGTTTTGTCAGGCTTTCAAGGGCTGAGGCATGATGGGTAGAAGGCACCATCTTACAGAAAGGCACCATTGTGTAACAGGTCCTGCCTAACAATCACTTCTCACTAGCTACCAGCACAGGCACAGTTTTGTTTTGTCGCCCCAGATAGCCGGTAGTTAAAGTTAAGAAAATTGAATCTCTGTGACCCAGATTCTTGCCTTCCTGGTGAAATTCCTCTTTTCCAAACTTGGGTTTTAGGTTACAGTGACTGAGAATACTTCCTGTTCTAAGCTCCCTGTCTTCTCTGAGGAGAGCAGAGGTGAACAGTCTGTGGACCAAGTGCACCCCCAAGCACATATGGCAGAGGGACAGCTATGAGCAGGCAGCAAGTCACTTTAGACCTATAGACCTGAAGCAAGATCCACAATGGAAATAATTTATTCTTTCATATACACACTAATGCAATATCCTTGTTATCAATGTAAACTTTAGACACTATGTTTCTTAGTAAACAATGTTTAAACTAAAACCTAGAAGGCCCCATTGTTCAGTTGCATGCTGGGATATGCCTGGGACAGCAACCCTGTTACCTGTTTCAGGAGCTAGTGTCCCTCTCAACTGACCCTTGAATATGAAAATCATACCTTAGACTTGTATTGTTCTTGGGCCTGAGATATTTACATGGTTACTATTGCCAAAAATAATTTACCTTGTACACTCTCTTTATTTTATCCTTAGTTTATTATTTACAGCAATAGTATTCACTTTGACATTAGCACAGTGCTTTTTATGGAAACTCTTTGATGATGGATCTTATTTTCTTGTACTTTAGAATTTCCCATTTCCTTGGTAACCACGATGCCTTCTCAAACACATTTGCACAGAGTATACATTCAAATGTGGAAGAGCAATTTAAATATTTTGCACTTCCATGGGATACTTTTCTCAAATATGAATCTTTCCCTTAAAAGAGGAACATCTCCTATACTCCCATGTAATATATCAGATTTTAATTATAAGTTGCCAAAACACACTTACTACTGTACATGTTGTTGTTAGGTGCTGTCAAGTTGGTGTCCAACTCATAACAACCCTATATAAAACAGGCAAATCACTATTGTCAGTGTTTCTCTGCTATTCATAGGGTTTTCAATGGCTGATTGGGTTTTGGGAGTGGGTCACCGAGCCCTTCTTTCAAGCCTACAGGACAGGACCTAGTGTTCCCAGGCAGTCTCCCATCCAAGTACTAACCAGGCCTGACCCCGCTTAGCTTCTGCAACTGGATCAGATGCCACAGTGCTACGGCTGCAGGCATAACTACCCTACATAGTGGTAATTTAAGCTAAGAATGAAGAACCCAATTACTGCCTATTGGGAAGTACAAGAAGGTGAAATTTACATTGATTAATTTTTCAGAAAATGCTCCCAATTTCTCAATAAAAAATAATTCTAGAGTCTATACTTATAAGTAAAAGATTAAATGCAGAAATAAGTTGAATAGAATAGACAAATATTCCAGTCATGTAGATACCCTAGTCTCTAGCAAGAGTATAGAACTGCAACATCTTTTGGTACCTTAACAGAAGACATTTATTTCAAAAACAATTAAATGACCTCATTAAATCATAGATCTATGTACAAATCTGATTCTGTGACCTCTGAAGGAAAAAAAAGTTCAACCTTTTGCTTGCAGTTCCAGGGAATTTATAGGCACATTGAAATGTTATAATAGAGACTTCCATTAAAGAAGAAAATTAATATCATGACAGAAGAAACAAATGTGATTACATCTGCTTGCATCAGGTAGTAAAATGTGTTATGGACGTGCTCCATGGGGAGGATGATCCCAGCAGCTGAAAGCTGAGCTGCAGTGTGATGTGTCTCCAGCTAGCATCTGCTAGCTCCAGGAAGTTTTGATGCAAGCATACGAGTTGGTTTAATGACTCATGTATTTTGAGAGATATCTAGATTCAGGATGGTGTGTTCTAGAGAAAAGAAAAAATCTAAAGAGTGTTAAGTCCTTATTTAATTTGAGATTATAGTATGTTTATAAGTAATATATAAAACTCAAAAAATTTAAAAGCAAGGATCAACTTCCTGCTGAAGTTTCCTGCTGCAGTTGTGATGAGGCATTGTGCAAACCACTGGGCCATTCTTAGAAATAGTTTTGATTCCTTAGGGTACTGCACACCCTTTAACAGTGGAACTTCTTCCCCTTTCTATCTTTTGGGCCCCAAAACATGTACTTTAATTCTATGAATGACATAAAATATGTTAAAGTTAAAAATAACACGTTTGTGCAATATTTACTTAAAATGCCATTCACTAAAACAGCTATTCAAAATGAGGCTTACATTATCATATTCGCTTAAATGGAACCTCTAATATTTTTCAGGGGCTGGGATTTAGCTCAGTTGGTAGAGCACTGCGCTGCAGTCTTTGAGGTCCCGAGTTCAATTCCCAGCACCGCAAAAATGGGAGAAGGACCTGGCAATCCACTCCCAAGGCAATCCCGAAACAATCAGCCATTGAAAACCCTATGAGGGTCACTGTGAGTCGGATACCAACTCGACGGCACCTAACAACAACAACAACAATATTTTTCAAGGAAAAAAAATATATATAGTGCTTTAATTTCTATTTTTTTTTCTAGAATTGGAATGGAACATTTCCTTCTCAATCAGAAATTGCAGAACCTCAGGTAAATTAGACAGGCAGGTATTTTCAGATGTGTTATATACCAAACAGCCACACACTTGTACACACACACACACACACACACACACACACACTTACACAGCATATTGTTTTTTATGTTGCCAATAATCTGTGGAGATCTACAGAGATTTTTGTGGTCAATTTGGATTCATATTGTCAGACTAGGGGATAACCTGAATAATTTCACATTGAGATTAAACTGTAGTTACTGAGTAAAATGTTGTTAGATGCCATCGAGTTGGGTCCAACTCATAGCAACCCTGTGTTCAACAGAATGAAACATTCCCCAACACTGACTTGCCTGCACTGTGTCAGTGCTTCTCTGCTATTCGTAGAAATTTTCAATGGTGTTTTATTTCAGGAGTGGGTCGCTAAGTCCTTCTCCCTATCCTGCAGCACCTGGTATTCCTAGGGGGTCTCCTATCCAAGGACTAACCAGGCCTACCCTGCTCAGCTTCTGAGATCTGACAGGATCAAATGCCAGGGTGTTATGGCTGCAGACTCTGAACAAAATAATTTCAGTAAAAAGAAGTGAAAGAAATAAGAGAAAATGAATAATTTAAAGTTGTTAAAGTGTGAAAAGGAAATTTAGGAATAAAATGAATGATTCCTTATAACATCTTAGGATTTAAGGAATCAGAATGAAAATGTGAACAAGTATTCCTTTACCACTGGTCTTTCCCTGATTTTCTCCTCTAAATTGCTTAGCATCATCTAATATCATTTATTTTAATTTTTTCTTTTATGATTTGTCTGTCCTTACTTAAATGTAAATGCATGAGCTCTACAGATTTGTTCATGGGGAATGCCTGAGTTTAGTGCGTCATCTATAATTGCTGAATAAATGAAAAGACAGAACTGCCTAGATTTGAAGTCTAAACACTTAAATGCCTAGAAGTCTAAACACTTGAAGAAAAGTCACTTACAAAAAATAAATAAATAAATAAATAAATAAATAAATAAATAATAAACTTAAAATCTTGAGTTAGTTCTTGGATGGGAGATCATCCAAGATCATCTTGGATGGGAGTTAGTTCTTGGATGGGAGTTCTTGGATGGGAATACAGGGTGCTGTAGGCTTGGGAGAAGGACCCTGCAGCCCACTCCTGAAACAATCAGTCATTGAAAACCCTATGAAGAGCAGAGAAGCACTGACATAGTTCTGGGCATGGCACAGTGTCAAGGAGTGTTCTGTTCTGTTGTACATAGAGTTCTTATTATGGGTCAGACCTGACTGGACAGCACCTAACAACAGCCTAAACCTAACAAAATAGCATTTTCTAGCATTTGCTTTATGTGACTTCTATAAGTCGCCTTATATTTGGTCATCACATTTATCATTTCATGCAAAGGACATCATAGTGAAGGTGTACATTCCTGCCAGGTGCTGTGGCTCACACACATAATACCAGCCAAGCAGGGACTGAGGGAGGAGGATCACAAGCTTGAGGCAAAGGCACCCTGCACAACATAGCAAGAACTTGTCTCAACATAAAATTTGAAAAGGGGGCTGGGAGTGCAGGTTTGCAGTAGAGCACTTGCTTAGTAGGCATGATGTTGCCCTGGATTCAAACCCCAGCACTGGAAAAAAGAATTATAATAAGAAGGTACACATTCCTATAGTTTTACACGCTCTTGATAAAATGAGATGATTATAAATAATGTTTCAGGTTTGCCATTATGCTGTATGTGCATACACTGATGTTAGTCTAATATTTAAAAAATGGAAATCTGAAATGAAACAATGAAGTATACCACATTAAAAGAATAAAAGTAGACATATCTCAATTGAGGCAGAAAAAGATATTTGACAAGATTCAACACTTTTTCATAATAAAACTACTTAATAAAATAGGAATAGAAAGAAATTTTAAAAATGTGGTATAAGCCATATATAAGAAACCCACAATAAATCTCAGATTCAACGGTTGAAGAATTTTCCCATAAAATCAGGAAAAAGACAAGGATGTCTGCTTTTACTACCATTATTCAACTTTATACTAGGAGTCTCAGCAAAAGTAATTAGGCAAGAAAAAGAAGTACAAGTCATCCAAATTTGAAAGGAAGAATTAAAATTATCTCTGTTAATAGAGAGTATAATCTTATATGCATAAAACTCCAAACTTCCACCAAAACAACTATTGGAACTAATGAACAAAAATTTTAAAGTAGCTTGATGTGAATTATATTTTTATACATGAATAATGAACAGTTTGAAAAAGAAAATTAAGAAAATAATTCCATATATAATAGCATCAAAATAAAATAAATTATTTAGAGAGTAACTTAACCAAAAGGATGAAGAATTTTCAAAATGTAAACTACCAAGCATTGCTAAAGTAAATTGAAGAGTATAAATGTAAAACTATCCCATGTTCATTGATTGTCAAGATTTAATATTTTTACGATATTAATACTTTCCCAAAAAATCTACAGATTCAATGAAATCTCTACCAAAATCCCAATAAGGACTATTTTTCAGAAGTAGGAAAACTCTTCCTAAACTTCATGTGGAATCTCAACGGACTACACATAGCCAAACAATCTCAAAAGAGAAAAATATTGGAAAATTTGTGTCATCTTTTGATTTCAAATTTACTATAAAGCTACAATAATAGGTACCACTTTATGTGGGTATAAACTAGGCATTTAGATCAGTGGCATACAGTCCAATACGGGCACGGTGGCACATGCCTGTAATCCCAGCGGCTCAGGAGGCAGAGGCAGGAGGATTGCAAGTTTGAGACCAGAGGCAGTCTGGGAAACTTAGCGAGACCCTGTCTCAAAAAGTAAAAAAATGGGCTGGGGGTGCAGCTCAGTGGTCCAGCACTTGCAGAGCATGCAAGTGCAAGGCCTTGGGTTCAACCCCCAGTACTGCAAACAACAACAACAACAACAACAACAACAACAACAAAAATAAAAACAGTCCAATAAAGACTCTGGACATATATGATAGAATGACTTTCAACAACATTCCCAAGATCTTTCAATGGGAAGAAAAACAGCCTTTTCAACTAATCGTCTGGGAATATTGCATATCCATATACCAAAGAAGGAAGTTGGACCCACCCTTTACATTATATACAAGAATTTACATTTTTATACAAAAATTAACTCAAAGTGAAGTTAAGACCTAAACATAAACCCTAAAACTATTAAACTGCTTTAAGATGCATGTAATTGAAATCCTTAAAGGCAATCAGGGAGAGAATGGAATAAGTTAAAATTGCATATAGTCTCTGAAATAAATAAAGCTATTAATCTACAGATTCAAGAAAATCTTTGTTGTTGTTGTTAGGTGCCATCGAGTCGGTATCCAACTCATAGCGACCCTCTGTTCAACAGGGGAAACACTATTGTCAGTGCTTCTCTGCTGTTCATAGGGTTTTCAATGGCAGATTGATTTTTTTGGGAGGGGGTTGCCAGGTCCTTCTCCCAAGCCTACAGCTTCTGGTGTTCCCAGGAGGTCTCCCATCCAGGTGCTAACCAGGGCCGACCCTGCTTAGCTTCAGAGATCTGACGGGATTGGATGCCACAGGGCTATGGCTGCACACACTGTAATTTCACCATACGAAAACTGCTGAGGGAAAGGAGCATTATTTCAAAGAAGTCAGCCTGAAAGATGACTCCTAGAAGAAAAAAATGGATGAATATTTATGTGGTATCTTGATTTAGAAATATTTTCTAGAAATATCTAGACATGAACAGAATACTAGTTTTAGACTAGAAAGGTATATGTTTGAAGAATAGAGAAAGCAGATATAGATTTGTTTTGGTTTGCTTCATTATGTGTCCCGTTATTCTACTGCCACAGCTGCCCACTGGAGTATAGAGGATGCACATGTGATCAGAGATACAGTAGGAAAGACAGTGCCCTCACAGAGAAGCACCCAAACTTTAAACTGTGGGTTACTGTGAGAAATGAGGTGCCCCATATGCACATCAATATGTCCTGGCTTGCCACTTTTAGTGGGTGGGCTTTGGGGTAGGAGGAGGGCTGGAATATGTTTGGGCATGCAGTGTTGCAATTTGAGATTCCACCCACATATATGTGGGGAAATGCTAGCTATGACACTTCTTATCCTCACATCATCAGGCATATTTTATAAACAGGTACATTTCTCCTTATCACATGCAAAGGACACTTCAATAGAAAAATTAATGCATATGCTATATAAAAATAGAAGTTAGAAAGTGGATTGTTAATAGAGTCACAATAATAGTTTCAACTAGAGAAATATTATTAATTGGTTAATATGTCTATGATATAATAAGCTCTTCTCAGACATGTATTTTCCTTGCTATGGATGTGTAGTTGCAGGATTGCACAGTCTTATCTGACACAACTAAAGAGCAAAATTCAGCACCTCAGGCACGGGTCACTGAACAGACAAAGCACAACAGGGGAGTCACTTAAAAGAAGGTTCATAAAGATGTGAAAATGTGATATGTCACTATTATGAATGACCAAAGATGAATAGACTAAAAGACAGTGTAAGCCCAACCACATAGGTGCCAAATATTGAAGAGTATATTAATATTTGAGCATTGAATTAAAAAATAATAAATAACATTTTATTGTTTTGCAGAGAGTATTTTTATGAGACTAAAGAATTGTTCATTGTCTTTATCTTTTACTTGTACTAAACAGTCAGCAATTCATTGATTAACAATACCAAAAAATCCACCTATAATCCCAGCAAGCTGGGAGGCGGAGACAGGAGGATCGCAAGTTCAAGACCAGAGGCAGTCTACGTAATTTAGCAAGACCTTGTCTCAAAAAAGTAAAAAAAAAAAAAAAAGAAAGAAAAAAAAAGGGCTGAGGGGGCAGCTCATTGGTCCAGCACTTGCAGAGAATGCAAGCGCAAAGCCCTGGGTTCAACCCCTAGTCAGCCAAAAAAAAACAAAACAAAACTGTATTATCACCATTATATTAATGACATACCATTATTACTGCTACATACTTTGTTTTTAATTCTCATATATTTTACTAAATTCCTAAAATAAATAATATAATAAAGGCATATATTTTAAAATCTTTTGCTAACTCTAGCCAAATGGAGTTATTTTGTAGAAAACAATCTGCCCAGGAAGTAAGTATATACTGGTAAGTATATCTGTAAGTATATACCAAGATATTCTTTCAGAAATTGGAATTTGAACAACACTTTTAAGAAAAAGAATAAACGAAATGATATAAACTTTCATATTTTGAATGAAAATAGAATAGTAAAGAAAATCACTTTTAAAGTCTTATAGCTTATTACTCAAAATAGTAGTTGCATCATATAATTGAGATATCAAATTATTTTAGGGGTAAGATTGTCCAATATTACTAAGCATTTCCACCATTATTCTTTCTTTGTATTTCATTTTCTTACATTAGTGATTTTTTTCTTATAAGAATTACTGGAATTGATGAAATCTTCCATATAAAGAAACAAATATTTTATAGCTGAGCCCAGTCAAGCACATATCTGTAATCCCAGCAACTTTGGAGGCTGAGTCAGGAGGATCACAGGTTCAAGGCCAAAGACAGCCTGAGAAACATAGCAAGAACTTGTCTCCAGATAAAAAAATTTTAAAAATGAGTCTGGGGTGTGGCTCAGTGGTAGAGCACTTGCTTAACATTTGCAGAGCTCTGGGCTCAATCTCCAACTACAGCAAAACAAGAACAACAGCAAAAACAAATAAATAAATAAAATTTAAAAAACAAAATGAGAGAGGAAAAAATATTATAACACTTCATGGTATATGAGATATATTTCTACATTAAAATTTAATTTAAATGTGCAAGGGACTTTTGCATTAGAGATTTTTATAGGAACTTTGAATTTAAAATTTGAATACTCATTCAAAAACATGGAGATGTATGAAGTTATAGAATACTTATAAAATATTTTTCAGATATGTCCGATAATTAAGAAGATATTTATAACTCTACAGTTTTACAATTTACTCAAGAATCACAAATAATATTGCCACCAAAATTTAATATCTGTTTAGATATTCTGAATAATATTAACTTTGGCAAAATCTTGGCTAGGGAGGAGATAAATATTTGTCCCCTTTTTTTGTTAACTCATTTCATCAAATGCTATTAATGAAAACTTTCTTTCTCTTTCTTTCTTTCTGTCTTTCTTTTGTTTTTATGGTTCAGGGCATCATACATATATGGCAAATATTCTATCATTGGAATGCACCTCAGCCTATTTTTCACTTTTTATTTTGACATGGTGTCTAGCTGAGTAACTCAGGCTGCCTGTGGTCTTGAATTCACAATACTCCTGTCTCAGCTTCCTGAGTTGCTAGGATTACAGGTATGTACCTCAGTGCCCAGCTTGATGAAGCATCTTAAAGAAATATTAATTATTATAGATCTATTAAATTGGGCTGCAGCGGTAGCCCTGTGGCATCCGGTCCCGTCAGATCTCTGAAGCTAAGCAGGGTCGGGCCTGGTTAGTACCTGGATGGAAGACCGCCTGGGAACACCAGAAGCTGTTAGGCTTGGGAAAAGGACCTGGCAACCCCCTCCCAAAAATCAGTCTGCCATTGAAAACCCTATGAACAGCAGAGAAGCACTGACAATAGTGTTTCCCCTGTTGTACAGAGGGTCGCTATGAGTCAGATACCGACTCAACAGCACCTAACAACAACAACAACAATTAAATTGGGATATTGTACTACTGGATCAATAAAAATTTGTTTGGAATAAATTTCTTCAAAATAAAATTTGCTAGGTGGAGTGCTCATTTGTTTTAACTATTGCCCAATATTTCAAGTCCCTAAATTTTGGATTGAATCTTTTAGTAGCATTCATTTAGTAGTATTCAGAAATTTAAAAGATGATCTCTTTCTACAAGCACATAAATGCAATAGGATATTTTAAACATTTCTTTTAAAAATTGTTCTTTTCCTAAATTAAATCCTTTGTGGATGCACTGATTTTCAATTAAAAAACAACAGTGTAGTGGAGATCTTATATGTTGAAAATTTATGCTAATTCTATTAGTCTTTTAATTTTAAAATTTGACATATAAGTCACTTTGATGACCAGATCAGTGTGCTCTCCAGCTGCCTGATAGGGACCCAGATTAAAAAAGCATGTTTTGTCATGAAAATCAGTATTGAAGATTTAACCAAGAAGATCATTCTTAGAGATGCAAGGAGCATGCCTCCAATTTCCTTAGAGATGCGTGACCAATATTTTTTAACAGATGTGTGAAGACCCAGAGAGATTGTTACTCCATAGATATAAACTTACCTGATAATGAATATTAGTGTGTGGGCACATGGTGACAAGACATCCATTCTGCAGCTGCTGCTAACACTATGCCTTCCCTTGTAAAGGATGATTTTTGCTTCAAGAGCTCACATTCTAGCTCCTACTTTTCACTCATTTCTTTCTTACTTCATTCACCTTTGCTATTCTCCATGCCTGCATTCAATGAGGTAAAAACATGCCATGTTACTTTTAAAAACACTGTATGTCATGAAGGTAGGAAAGAGACAATGTACTGGGAGAAAAGGGACTAAAAAGGGGGGAGTGGCAATAAGGAAGGGTAATGAGGTTAAGGAAGAGAAATATCACATTTTGCTCTCAAAGGCAGAATATGGATATATACATATGAATATATATGCATATATATGTGACAAATATGCATACATACATACATATATATGCACAAGACATGCCAAAAGAAGAGGGACCATTAGTGGGGAGTGAGGGGATTGGGGGAAAGAGTCAGGAGAAGGTAATGGGGGAGGTGAACACGAGTAATGTACAAAGATTTGCATGTATGGATTTTGCATGTATATAATAATGAAACCCATTAGGTTGTACACTAACTTAAAAAATTACTAATAACAATTAATAAGAAAAAATAAAAAATGCCAGACACAAACAAAAAAGAAATACTATTAATAGTAAATCAATGCCTTAAGATGATTAAATGTTACATCTGAGCAAATTTCCCAAAACTTTGATTTCCCTAATTTGAGAAGTTTGCAGTTGTATCTGTTTCACTCATCATCCTTAAGATAAGTGCACACACATATACACACGTGCACACGCACACAAACACTACTCTAAATTAGAAGCCTGCAAATCGGCTGCACCCATTCACAAAAGCTGTCTGTGTGTTCCTTGCTACAGCATTCACCCTTCATGATTCCACCAAACATCAGAAATAACTATATGCTAGACCTTGTGCAAGTGCCAAGGATTCACCATTCCTATCCTCAAGAAATATTTGGTCTAGCTGGCCAAAACAAAATGCAATCAGTCATTCTAAGTCTTTAGGATAAGGATGATAACAAGACGCTACAAAAGTGAAAAGGGAAAATGTGGTCCCAGGGGTAGGTGCACCTCCATAGTGCCATCGTCAAGGACTTCAGAAAATGGTAAAAGTGCTAGGCACTATGGTACTAATCCCAAGGTGCCTCTAATCCCACTGTGTCTCTAATCCCAGCAACTAGGGAGGCTGAGTCAGGAGGATCACCAGTTCAATGCCAGAGGCAGCCTGTGTAAATTAGCAAGATCCTGTCTCAAAATAATAAAAATAAACTGGGGTGGGGCTGAGGGCGCAGCTCAGTTGTCCAGCACTTGCAGAGCATGCAAGCGAGAGGCCCTGGGTTCAAACCCCAGTACTGCAAATAAATAAATAAATAAATAAAATAAACTGGGGTGCAGCTCAGTGGTAGAGCACTTGCGAAGCATGTGTGAGAGGCCCTGGGTTCAATTCCCAAGTACTGGGAGAAAAAGAAAAGAAAAGGAAATGTGAATGACAAAAGTAACTTCTATCTGTCAGTATTTTAGTCCTAGTCATACAGGAAGAAAATAGTTTTACCATTACTAAATTATGGATATTCTAAGTAAAAGAGGACTGCAGCCATGTCACTGTGGTATCCCATCCTGTGAGATCTTGGAAGCTAAGCAGGGTCATGCCTGGTTAGTACCTGGTTGGGAGACCACTTGGGAACACCATGTGCTGTAGGCTTGGGAGAAGGACTCTGCAACCCACTCCCAAAAAACAATCTGCCATTGCAAATCATATGAATAGCAGAAAAGTACTGGCGGTAGTGTTACTACCTGTTGTACATAGTGTGGCTCATCTGTTGTACATCTGTTGTACATAGTGTGGCTACGAGTTGGACACCAACTCGAGGGCACCTAACAAGTAAAAGGGACACACAGTGTTTTTACATAAGAACTCAGGATGACCTTCCAATGGAGAGTTGCCTGGCCACCTTCTTTCCTCTTCACTCAGGAGTCCTGAGCTTTGAAGCTCCATTTTAGATGGAGATACACACGGTTGAGTGATCGCAAACCCAAAAATACTTTTTGCATAAATTCCAAATGGCCTGCCATCTATCTGTTTAGCACAAGTCATTCACACTTCTGCAGCTGGAATGCTCAGCACCTGTAGTGAACATGTAATCATAAAGATATTTCCTTAACTTGTCAATGCAGATCGTCCTACTTATAGGACAGCGACTCAGTATAAGGAAATGTTCCCGACACTAGTTTCTGTTAGATTGAAAATAAAAGCAGGTAACAGGCAGGAGATAAGGTTGAGATCTAGTGTGATAGCATGCACATGCACGGCAGCCAGATATGAATTTTGAGAAATAATCCACAGATCCGTTGTTGTTGTTAGGTGCCATCGAGTCGGTGTCCTACTCATCACGACCCTACATCTTTCTCCCAAGCCTACAGCACCTGGTGTTCCCTGGTGGTCTCCCATCCAGGTACTAACCAGGCCCGACCCTGCTTAGCTTCCAGATCTGATGGAATGGATGCCACAGGGCTACGGCTGCAGGAGACGGATTGGTTACTATCTTATAAATAGGACGATGCTTTAAGAGGTTAATCCTAGTTCCCTAGAAATAGAGTCTGAGGCAAAGCAGCATGTTAGAAATGGTTGCCGGAGCTGCTTGATTGCAGGGAGGCCAGCAGGGAAGGTAAAGCAGGCCTGGGCTGCTCCCTGGGGCCTTATTGTTCACCTATGCAATGAGCCCGGCACCATCATTGCTGACTTACAAAGCAGGACAGCTCAGCTTCGGAGCAAGGGCGGACAATTTGTGAGTTGGTGCTTCTTGCTCCTGGTCTTTCACTGGGCAAAGTGCGTACAGTGGGGATTAACTGGCTCACATCCTGCTATCTTGAAACTAGGGGCACCAGGTAGGTCTGACTCCTGCCACTGTGGGCACGTTGAAGGCCATGCTGAAGTGCAGCGCCAGGTCGCCGGGCAGACCCTTGCCCAAGGCTCAGAGCTTTGAGGCTGCTGCAGTGTGGGCCCCTGAGCTTGCTCAGGTGAGAAGAAAGGTAAAGGAATGGGTGGTGGTGGGGGCGGGGGCAGGGGCGGTGGCTGTCGGGCCAGACAGGCAGGCATGGCTGCATCAATGAGGTATGTCACTGTGTGCAGTAAAATCACCCTGATTTACTATGACTGCATTATACATTTAATAACGAAGCAGATGTTTGAAGTTGTGGTAAATAAAAGCAGGCTGATAATTTCCAGTGTTAAAACTTGTTATAAAACACGCAGACAATAACAACAAAAAACCCTTTAACTTCTAGTGATTCGTTTTCGAAGAGACAAAAGAAGTTATTTTATTGGAATCCTTCCTAACATAATTTTCCAAAATAAAGTCCCTCCTAACATAATTTACCAAAATAAAATTTTCCAAAACAAACTAAACAATTCTGCATACAATACAATGTCCAAGCTCACCCTTGTTTTATTCTGAGTTCAGTAACTGTGTCTGCAGTCATTTGATTTTCCTTGCTGTATCCAATTTGAGTTGACACCCTTTAGTCTGGCAATCACATTCTGATGTATAAGGAAAAATGATGTAAACAACACATTAGTGTTGAAAAGTACATCTAAGTATTCAGACATGTCAGTGGCTAAAAAGGGAGGAAAAGGTCGACCGAAAGGACCACCATGTCTGTCAAAACCTCACTGAGCAACCTCTGATCAGAGCCTTCCGCTCCTTGTCAGTCAACCTCCTTTTTAGCTAGGCTTTATTCCATCATGACTTTTAATTCACCTCCAAGCTTTGTTGAGTCTTTTCAGTGCGGCAGACAAAACAGAAGTGTTTTTGTTTTCCTGTTAGCTTTTCACAACCATATCTTCATGAAAAAATGTTTTCAAGTTCTGTCCAACTGATGTTTTCCTTCTCATGTCATATTTCTCCATGAGTAAAATATTTGAATCTCAATTAGGTTAAGTTTGTGAAATATAGGAAAAGGTAAAATATATGTCACATACTCAAACATCTGATTAAGTTTCTCTCTGTGTCTCTCTGTGTCTTTCTCTGTCTCTCTTCTGTCTTTCTCTGTGTCTCTGTCTCTGTCTCTGTCTCTCACTCTCTGTTTCTTTCTCTCTCTCTCTCACATACACACAGAGTGAAAGAGAGAGAGAAAGAGAGAGAGAGAATATCTAGTCACCACCCAGAGGGTATTGGTTATCCATGCATTTTCTTTAGGATTAATATCTTCTCAGTACTAAACAGTGTGGTAGATATCATTGATTGACTCTTCCAAAAGCTATTTGTACTCTTCATTGTTCTGTCGCATCCCATGGTAGGGGCCAGGAAAGGTTACTACTAGCTACCTCATCACCTGGGACTGAGTCCAGGACTGTGAGAAGTGAGCACTAGTCCAGTGAAAGGTTTCTGGGAAACCTTCTCTTGCCTTGATGGCAGGAGACAGATGTGCCTGGCTGTACTCATCCCTCTTCTTTTTCCCTCTTATCCTGAACACCGAAGTGATGTTTTGAACTCTTGCAGCCTTGCCCTGACCATGAGGTGGCAAACATAAGGTAAAAGTCAACATCCTAGAGATGATGGAGGAAAATTTCAAGGACAGATAGGAGGTGAGTTCTTGGTGGCATCCTTGAATCCTGAAACAGAGTCAGCAAATGCCACCATCTCCATCAATACATAAAATTTCTCTTGTTTTAGGGATATAATCACATCCTCCATTCACTTGGCATATGTTTATGTATGTTTGGATATACATATGCATATGTACACACACATACACTTCATATATTCTAAAATAACACATTTCCTTCTGATAAATGGCATGCATAGGGCCTATATAGAAGAATCTAGAATAAAAGAAGAGATATTTTTACTTTTTCTGGTAGATAACTTAATGGGAATGTCAAATGAAATCATCTCAGTTCATTAGTCAGGATAATTTTTGTATTATAGCAGGAAAGAATGACTGAAGGAATTGATTCAAGAAATGCTAGCTGAAGGAGAGATTTGCATTTTCCCTGCTTCCTCTGTCTCTTTTACAAATAAAGAAATCCAAGTATAGATCTTTAAAGTGCTTAATAGTATGTTGTCGTATGTTGTTAATAGTATATTAGGTGCCATTGAGTTGAGTCCTCACTCATAGCCACCCTACCAACAGCAAAACGAAACATTCCCCAATTCTGTGCCAGCCACACTATCTTATTTATGTTTAAGTACATTGTTGCAGACACTGTGTCAATCCATCTGGTGGAGGGTTTTCCTTTTTTTTTTTTTTTTTTTTTTCTGACCTGCCACTCTCCCAAACATGATGTCTTTCTCCAGGGATTGGTCTCTCCTGACTACATGTCCAAAATACAGATGCAGTCTGGTCATCGTTGCTTCCAAGGAGCACACTGGTTGTACTTCTCCTAGGACAGATCTGTTGGTTCTTTTGGCAGGCCATGGTATATTCAATAATTGTCTCCAGCACCATAATTCAAAAGCATCAATTCTTTTCTTGTCTCCCTTGTTCAATGTCCAGCTTTCACAACCATATGATGCCACTGAAAACATCATGGCATGAGTCAGGTGCACCTTCATCTTCAATGTGACATCTTTACTTTTTAATACTTTAAAGAGATCTTTTGCCACAGCTTTTCCCAGAGCAGTGCATCTTTTGATTTCTTGACTGATGCTTCCACTGGTGTTGATTATAGAGCCAAGCAAAGCAAGATCATGGACAACCTCAATCTTTTCTCCATTTATTGTGAAGTTGCATACTCACCCAGTTGTAAAGATTTTGTTTTTGTTGATGTTCAGTTGCAATCCATATTGAAGGTGATGATCTTTGATCTTTATTAGTAAATGTTTTAAATCCTCCTCATTTTCAACACGCAGAGTTGTGTCATCTACATAATGCAGGTTGTTAATGAGTTTTCCTCCAATCCTGATGCCAAGTTCTTCCTCATAAAGTCCAGCTTCACGAATTATTTGCTCAGCATATAAATTGAAGAGATATGGTGAAAGTATACAGCCCTAATGTACACCTTTCTTAACTTTAAACCAGGCAGTGTTTCCTTGTACTATTTGAACAACTGCCTGCTGGTTCATGTACAGATTCCTCATGAGTTCAATTAGGTGCTCCGGTATTCCCATTTTTCAAAGTGTTATCCATAATTTGTTATGATCCACACATACAAATGCCTTCACATAGTCAATAAAACATAGATACACATCTCTCTGTTATTTTTTGCCTTCGGCTAATGTCCACCTGACATCAGCAATGATGTCTCTGGTTCCCTGTCTTCTTTTGAAACCAGCTTGATTTTCTGGCAGTTCCCTACCCATATACTGCTGCAGTTGCTTTTGAATGATCTTTAGTAAAATTTTGCTTGTGTGTGATATTAATGACATTGTCCGATAGTGTCCACATTCAGTTGGATCCCCTTTTTTCACTTTTTTGGGGGAGTGGGTTGCCTGGTCCTTCTCCCGTGCCTACAGTATCTGGTGTTCCCAGGTGATCTCCCATTAGAGTACTAATGAGGCCCAACTCTGGTTAGCTTCTGAGATCTGATGGGATGGGATGCCACAGTGCTACAGCTACAGGAGCTTAATAGGATAGTCACTACTAAACATTTAGTGCATTATGCACCATTCCCTCAACATTCTGCTACCCAGACAATTGTCATTTAGAATTTCAAATGATTATTCCAGGAATTAACATGTGCAAAGTCATATGTGAGAAACATATATTACCACTTATTAACAGCTTATGAATGAAACCATTTCATTTAGAATGCAATTGGAAAGAAGGAAAACCACAAATGTCTGGCTCCATTTAAGAGGTAGAATATTTGATGAACTTTAAAAATTTTTATCCTCACAGTTACTTCAGGTTTCTTAGCACCTATTTATGAGGAATAACTTTAAATTCAAGGACAAAGAAAACTAGTAAATAGAAAAGTTGCGATTTTATACCAAGCTTAATGATACCAAAGCTCATGCTTTTTCTCTTGCCCATAAATACTTCTGAAAAAACAGCAGGCTCAGTTCACTTGGAGTGACAACAATGTTTTGAAGTTACTCTTCCTACTATTAGATCTCACATATTTAGGTAACTTTTAACACTGGTTGCTTATACTACTTCTCAGTGCAATCACATGAATCTCCATCTGTTTATTTCCTTTGTTGTTGTTGTTGGGTGCCGTCAAGTTGGTATCCGACTCATAGCGACCCTCTGTTCAACAGGGGAAACACTATTGTCAGTGCTTCTCTGCTGTTCATAGGGTTTTCAATGGCAGATTGATTTTTGGGAGGGGGTTGCCAGGTCCTTCTCCCAAGCCCACAGCTTCTGGTGTTCCCAGGCGGTCTCCCATCCAGGTACTAACCAGGCCTGACCCTGCTTAGCTTCCGAGATCTGACGAGATCGGATGCCACAGGGCTACCGCTGCAGGAGTGTTTATTGCCTTAGCTTTTGATAAATACTTAACTTCTACTATATTTCAAGTGTGTGTGTGTGTGTGTGTGTGTGTGTGTGTGTGGTTTTATTGCTTAATCAAGTGCTATCAAATACATTGAAGAGTGAGTCTTAGAAGGACATGTGAATTTCATCTTGCAGCTTTCCAGAAATTTAACCTATTCTTTATGCCTCACATTCTGTTAGTAACATTATCATTTCTTCCCAGCCCCAAATAGACAATCTCAAGGTTTCCAATTATTTTAGGGATAATACCAACCTACATGGCTCTTGTCAATCCTCTCTGCTGAGGTTCTAGTTCAATTACTTGAAGATGCATACTTCATGGAGCACTAAAACTTTAAATAATAATAGCACAGGGTAAACATTCTCTTATTAAGCAAGGCTATAAAATAAAACAAACCTTATCTATGATTACTATTATTTCATAATACGTTGTTTTGTTGTTGCTGTTGTTAGATCTGACTCATAGACACCCTGATAAGATTATCAATGGCTGATTGTCTCAGGATTGCTTACACAGTGAATTGCCACATCCTTCCAATTTCATACTATAGTGATACATAATACTATAAATAGAAGAATAATATACATCAATTTAATGATCTGTCATGAAAAAATGAATTGAACTTTATAAAAACTCACTTATATTTGCCTGAACATTTTTACCTTGCCCAAGAGCAATGGAAATTTCTGTGTTAAATAATATCCATTGCTATAGTTGAGCCTATCACTTTTTCCTTTTGTATAGACACATGCTACTGCCTCTGCATAAAATGTCTTTGCCCCTTGAATCACCTATTCTACTTTACCTCATTTGGATTTCCTTTAGGAAGTCTTTCTTGCATCTCTGAGTAAGTACAGGCCACCTCTCACAGGCTCTTCTTTACATTTTCTATGAAAGTTAAAATTTCACCTTTACTTATAGATTTAGTTAACTGATGTTTCCCTTTCCCATTGGGGTACCTGCTCCAGTAGGGCAGAGATCATCCAATTTTTCTCATATTATGTCCCAGTACTTAATAAGTTCACCCAGTAGGGTGTTAGGAACCAGGCCACACAGCAGGAGGTAATAGCCAGAGAGCCACGGAATCTTCATCTGTATTTACCACCTTCCCCTCCACACCCCATGGAAAAATTGTCTTCCACAAAACTGGTCTCTGGTGCCAAAAAGGTTGGGGACCTCTACTCTAAAATATTGTCAAATGCATAAATGGGTGAATAAAATCAAGAAACTGGCAATCATGCCAAAATATGGTTACATCTACAAAATATGTTTATATATTGGATTAACATATACACATATACATATACACATGCATATGATTAAATATACTTTTATTTTAGAAGTTTTAAAAGAAAATTACAAATGCAAAACAAAGACTTCTCCTGCACCTCACAGCTAGTTTCCCTGATTATTTGTACTCTTATATTTCAGTACTATTGTCCATTGATTACAAATAATGAATGAATATCAACAAAGTATTATTAACTAAAGTCACAGTTTATATTTCTGTAGATTTTATCAAATATCCTCTTTTTGTTCCAAGATCTCATCCAGGGAATACTTTATATCACATCTCCTCAGCTCTTCCTGGTTAGGACAATTTCTCAGATTTTCATTGTTTTTGAAGAAATTTTCAGCCCTGATGAGTGGTTAGTCCAGCATTTGGTCGAATGTTAATTAGTTAGTTTTTGTTTTCCTCATGCTGAAACTGGGGTTATGGATTTGAGGTGGAAGGCTATAGAGACAAAGTGTCATTTTTATCACACTATATCAAGGGTATATACTATCAACTATTACTAGTGATGTTACCATTGATCATGTGCTTTAGATAATGTTTGTCAAGTTTTTCTACAAAGATGTAGGACAGATTTTGGCTTTCTAGTAGTGTTTAATAGATTACTGATCTTTAAAAATAACACATTGCAGATGATGATAGTTGGCACTTGGATAAAAATATATTATTTATATATCATCATAACCTAGTAAAGAAAGCACGAAAGGTGAAATTTCAATCTCTGAAAAGTGAAGAAACCGAAGAACTGAACTTTTGCCTAAATCATTCAAAATGGTTTGCTCGCATCATCATGGTATAACCATGGTATAACCAATACAAGAACCAGGGCTCTGACTCCTAAGTTTGTTTAAATATAAAATACATAATTGAAAATTTTGAATTCCAATTGAATTTTATTCATTATTGCTACTATGATCATTAATCATAATGCTATGATTAATAATCATAATAAAATGTAATATCATTGAGATTTCAATGTATAATTTCATAGGGACACTATAAAATCAGCAAATGCATGCCAAGACAATAATGAATCTTTAACGTATTTGAGTTCATGGTAATGGCAATAACAACAAACAAACTTGAATATGCAATTAATATTATATTTATTTTAAGAGCTTCAAAATTCAGTGTACAGGGAAAGTCCTAGGTGACATGCCATGGAGGAGTAAGAAGCCAGAGATATTTCTGTTGAGAAAGGAAAAAGAAAAAAGAGAAAAGCCAACTGCAGCACATGATTCTTGCCTCTATATATTTGAGTAACTGCCAAGTAAAGAGGAAGTTAAATTAATAGTGTCTTTCCCAAGGCAGAACTAATATAAATGGATAAAAGTTGTAAGACAGAGATTTGTATTCAGTATAAAGAAGTATGGCCTAATATTGAGCTGTCAAAGATTCAGCTGGTGCGTTGCAAAGCAGCAGCTTCCTTGTCACTGAAAGATCTCCAGGAAAGAGCTTTCAGAAGAGATCTTTGCAGCAGAGATTTCTTAACTGGTTGGGAGATGAGGCTATATAGCCTCCTCTACTCCTGCCAATGAGAAGGCTTTAGGAAACCACATATCAATATGTTCTTAAAAGAATGAGTCGTTACATTATAAATGTGTTCCAAAGTGTGTGTGTGTATGTGTGTGTGTGTGTGTGTGTGTGTGTGTGTGTGTGTATCTCCCTTCGTTTGGTCCCAATGTCTCTGGTTGACCACATTTTTCTACCCTCATCCTTTAACTCAGTGACTTATATGAAAAAAGCCTGCTTGTTTTTCAGACACCTCATTATGAGAGGTAGTGATTTATGAGGGAATACACCCAGATAATACCAGAGACATCTACCATGGACTGTGTTCATATTTCTCTTTAAAATGAGAGGGCAGCTATGAATCTCCAGCTGCAGTGCACACTGTAGCTCAGTGAGTTCTTCCCCCTCTCCTTTCTTCCTTCATTTTCTCAGCAATCTCTCCTTCCCACAATTGTCAATTGAGTGATAGTCTTATTCATTCACTTCACTATTTTTTCAGCATGCATTCTGTTAGGCACTGAAAATACAAGGACATAGGGCATGATTGGTGACCTGATGTGATCACAGTGAAGTCACCTGGGACCCACTGCTGGCGCTGTCCCCTGTCAGCCAGGAATGCCACAATTGCATCTCTCCAACAGTGAGGTGCCATCTTTCCCAGGTGTGGCTTCTTGACAGTCCCACCAGCCAGGGGGCTGTTCCAACAACAGCAGTTCTTTCTAGGTCCCTTGCATCCTATCCCCTTCCTCATTTTCTGTGGCACTTAAAAACTTCAAGTCATGCTCATCCAGGCACTGGGAAGAACAGACACTATTTCCCAACTCCAAAGGCAGTTCTTCATTCTGAGCAAGCTCAAGGATCACTATTAATTTTTCTTATAATATCAATTACCTATTTATAAAGCAGCTGAGAACTCTGGTGATATTATTCTAAACTATTTTGCACTTGGACTAATTGATAATGTAAAGCTTAGGTTGTTTCCTAACATATGCACATGAATTTCATGGTTATGCTGAAAAAGCTGAACATGTGATTTTCAGATCACACTGTAAGCTTTGCATTAAGTAAAAAAAATGCAAGTGGATTCCTCTAAACATGAAGACACTGGATTAACTTTCAATTGGTGCCATAACAGAATACTACAAACTTAATATCTCAATAAATAAATACCTAAATAACCCATTTACTGTCTTACAGTTCTGGAGGTCAGAAGCATTGAATGGTCACACAGCTGTTGGCAGATCACACTCCTCTGTGGAGGCCCTGAAGGGCAGATATGCCTGCTTCTACTGGCCTCCTGTTTTCTTTGGATTGTGGTCCTTCCCTATCCTCAGAGCCACAGCCTTGGGCCAGGCTCTCTACCCTGATGTCTCTAGCTCTCTTACTCTTTTCTTCTTCCACTTTTCTTCCACTTTTAAGGATACTAGTGACTACATTCAGCCCACTTGGATAATCCAGGATAACCTATTTTCAAGTCAGCTGATTAACAATGTTAATTATATCTCTGACCTTCATTGATTCTCCTTTGCCCTGGGTTGCAGTATATTCACAGGTTTTGGGGAGCAAGACATAGATAGCTTTGAGGGGGTCTTATTCTGCCTACCATAGGGAACATAGCATTGAAATCTGATAAAAACAAAACTAAATTTTAAGTGCCAGATTTGAATTATTGATAAAATAACACCGTCAAATTTCATTCTAGTTATTCTTTGTGACTTATAAGATTAAAAATTTCAGGAATTTAAAAAATATATGCAGCTATCTTTTTTTTTTTTTTCTTGTGAGTCAGTTAGCATTCAAAAGATACACCTGGAAAGAACAGGGAGAACCTTAGCAGAAACAGTCTGGCCCTCAGGAAGGCAATGGGGGAAGCTAAGAGGTTATAGAAGAGAGGCAATTACAGTGGGTTTTAGTTTCTTGCTTAGACCAGGATGACACCCCAATTTCACCCACTGCTGAACCAGTAGTTCAGTGGGAAAAGTCTGCTTTTGAGTGAGGGAAGAAGACGATAATGACTCTTTGCAGGTCACTAGGATGGCTGAACAAGAATGTCACTTTCCACTTTGATTCTACAAGCCATTATTTTACTTTCCATTTCCTCACAGAGGCCTTCAGTGTTTTCTGTTTGTAGTTCTGAGGTTGAACATTTTTCCCCTTTTTCTTCATTCCACTTTTCTATTCTTACATGGTGTTGTTGTTAGGTGCCGTCGAGTCGGTACCCGACTCATAGCGACCCTCTGTACAACAGGGGAAACACTATTGTCAGTGCTTCTCTGCTGTTCATAGGGTTTTCAATGGCAGATTGATTTTTGGGAGGGGGTTTCCAGGTCCTTCTCCCAAGCCTACAGCTTCTGGTGTTCCCAGGTGGTCTCCCATCCAGGCACTAACCAGGCCCGACCCTGCTTAGCTTCCGAGATCTGATGGGATCGAATGCCACAGGGCTACAGCTGCAGGCCTCTTACATGGTAGATATTTTTAATATACATGACACAGCATTTGCATTTGTTTTCCCTTCCTGGTGAGCCAGTCTTTTTATTATTATGAAATGAATTCCTACATCTTTCATGATACCATTTTGCCTGTTATTAACAGAGTTCTAACCTTTCTTTTTATTATTATTTGCCATTTAGTTTTCTAAACTTTTACTTGCATCCTTTCAATATCTACATTTTAGAGTTGTGCTTGTAAGAAATGTATATATTGCTGTTGTCCATTCTGAGAATTTTGATATCCAAACTAGACATTATGAACCACTCAAATTTATTATAATATCTAGTATATTTGGATACAAATCACCATTTTAATCTTGTCCAACCTGCTCTGTCTTACTTTATTTTTCTTTTCGTGTTTTGTAGACTTCTTTTACTCTGTATTAGCATTATTTTTCCACTCATTCGTTTGCTAATTTGGAACTCAACACATTGACAAGTTGGAGCTTTCTGTAATGAGTTAGCCACCCATTTTCTGCACATCAAAGTTTAGTATTTATTTACTTTGCATATTTGCGATATTGTTTTATGATATATTTTAACTTCATTTATTTATCTAAACACTAAATAAATTATTACTATTTTATAAAGACAGTGTATATCTAGACTCCTCCACATGCTTACCTCTTTCCTGGCTACTCAATCTTTCCCACCACTCCATGCTTATATCTGCCTGGCATTATTTTTTTCTTTGCCTTAATAAAGTAGGCTTGCATATATCCTTTAGTAAACATTTATTTATGTTTAATTTTTGTATTTTTCTATTTGTTTTAAAATGATTTCATTTCTCCTGAATTCTTATGAGACATTTCCAAAGAATAGGAAGCACACATAGCAGTTATTTTCTTTTCATGCATCGATGATGTGAGTGTTTAATTGCTGTCTTGATTAATATTTTTCCGTTAAAAGTAGCTATTGCTTCCAGTTTTAGCCAAGGAAGAATTAATCCAATTCAACCCCTCTCTCAGGCTGATCATGACGAAATACATCAGAGAAATACAGAAAGGCAACCACCTGAGAGCATTTTAAAGTTAATTACGGCAAAAACTTTGGGGAAAGAAGTCATCTGGAATCATGAATATGGTGCCCTGAGTTCAAAACTAGGTCATGGACAACAGAAACTCTGAAGAGCCCACCTTCCTGCCCAGGTCACGGAGGGAATAGTTGTGGCTACCTTTTCTCTCTGGGCTTCTGGGCTGGTCAGAGCCTGTCACACAGCTGCTGCCATGGAGACAGAGGCCTGGGCAGCAAGAAACCAAGAGAAAACCCACCCTCCAGGGAAAGGACTGAGAATTATGCCCTTGCTGCATAAAACTCCCTGGTATTTGCTCTCCCTCCTTGCTTGCTACTTTGGCCTATGGGAGGAAATATGCAAGGGTACCGGGGCTAAACTCAGAGAGAAGCCCTGGCTTTCTGGAAAGAGGAAAAAGAACAGTAATTCTGGAGGTGAGAGACTGCACGGGTGTCCCACAGGGAGAGACTGCAGGGAAAGAAGGCCCTAATTCCACCTATCAGGCTGGGATTTAGCTCAGTTGGTAGAGCGCTGCGCTGCAGTCTCTGAGGTCCAGAGTTTGATTCCCAGCAGCGCAAATATGGGAGAAGGGCCTGGCAATCCACTCCCAAGGCAACCCCCAAACAGTCAGCCATTGAAAACCCTATGAGGGTCGCTATGAGTCGGATACTGAATTGAGGGCACCTAACAACCACAACAACAACAATTCCACCTATGACTGAGAGAAGTTCTGGGCTCAACTAAAGCAGTACAGGGGTGGACAAACCCCAAAAATGCAGAACAAAGGCTCTGAAAGCTGAACTGATATTGGAGACAGCACATGGCAGCTGAGACAGAACTTCATGGCTGAATCTAATCGTGGTTTTCTTTTCCACATTAGCTCCTATGGCAGGCCAAAACTGTCCCTTCCAAGAGATATCTATATGGACTACCTGAAGCTCGTGAGCATTTCCTTATTGGAAAAGGCATGCTTTGGCAGATGTAGTTAAGGCTCTTGAGGTGAGAGGTCCTGCTGGATTATCTCAGTACCCTAGGCCAAGGACAAGGGTCTTCCTAAGACACATCCAGGGAGGAGACACTGTAACCACAGCCAAAGCTTGGGGTGATGTGGTCATGTGCCAAAGAGTGCTTAAAACCTCTAGAAGCCACAGAGATTCTACCCCAGAGTGTCCAGAGGCCACAAAGCTGGCTGAGATTTTGATTCTACATACCAGGGTACAGAACTGGAGAGAACAGGTTTCTGACCTTTTAAACAGCAAGTTTGTGGTAATTTGCCATGGCAGCTTTAGGAAATGAATACGGTCCTTCACTGCAGTGTACCTTAGCACTCCAAAGCTTAATGACTTAGGAAAACACTGTTGTCCCACAGTTTCTCTGGGGCAGGAATCTAGGTATGGCTTAGATAGCTTTTCTTTATGAGGGGGTCTCACAAGGCTGTAACTTGTGGTCATTAAGGCTGCAGTGTCATGTGATGCTCCATGAAAGCATCTTACTCTAAGGTCAGGATGCAACCCACACTCAAGAGATGGGTATCTCATATAGGTGTGAATACCTCGAGGTAAACATCATCAGGCCCATCTCACCTGCTCACCAGAGTGGGCCTCATGACCCTCGTTACAGTCTTTCTGCTTGCAAAATTCATTTGCCTCCTCTCAAGGTTTCCTCAAGTTCCAGAAAATTATGTTAGCACATTTTAAAGCATTTAATTATGTAATGCCTACAGCTGTACCACCCTGGCATCCAATCCCATCAGATCTCAGAAGCTAAGCAGGGTTGGGCCTGGTTAGTCTTTGGATGAGAGACCACATGGGATACCAGGTGCTGTAGGGTTGGGAGAAGGACCTGGCAGTCTACTCCAGAAACAATCAGTCATTGAAAACCCTATGAATAGCAGAGAAACATTGACTTAGTGCTGGGCATGGCACAGTGTTGGGGAGTAGTTTGTTCTCTCATACACAGGGTTGCCATGAGTCAGACCCGGGTCCATAGCACAGAACAACAAAGGCAACAATTATTATTTAATATGAGATAATGATAGAAATCAAATTAGGAATGATCTGCTGATATTTCATTAGCCATCTGATTAAATGATGAATTTCATAAAAAATTTTAGGAGATAAATTGAAGCAGGTACAATTTCTTACAGTTATGGATTTTATCATCAAAAATCTATTCCAGTCTACTTTCCTAGCAAGTGTCTAATAGCAAGTGTCTAATGGGAGCTGCTGAGGGATAACTGGACCCCACTCAGCAGTACTACAAACTGTGCCCCTTCTCCTTTTCAGACATGTAAGCAGGTAATTCAGGTAAAACAGGTGGGATCAGTGTAAGGCATAGCTTTATGACAGGTCCCTAAAACACCCTCTTTCTATTATAATCTGTTCACTGAGCACATTGGACTCCATGTGTCTGTCAGCTTGTGCTGTGGGGGCTTGCCTGTTGCTATGATGCTGAAAGCTATACCACCAGTATTTCAGATACCAGCAGGGCCACCCATGGTGGACAGGTGTCAGCTGAGCTTCCTGACTAAGTGTAGAGAGAAGGACCCATAAGCCCACTCCTGAAACAATTGTTGTTGCTGTTAGGTGCTGTCGAGTTGAGTCCAACTCATAGCAACCCTCATAGGGTTTTCAATGACTGACTGTTTCAGGATTGCCTTGGGAGTGGGTTGCCACATCCTTCTCCCATTTTGTGGTGCTGGGAATCGAACTCAAGACCTCAGAGACTGCAGAGCAGCACTCTACCAACTGAGCCAAATCTCAGCCCCTCCTGAAACAATTAGCCACTGAAAAAACTCTATGAATAACAAAGAAATACTGACAGATTTAGTGCCAGAAAATGAGCACCCCCAGGTTGGAAGACACTCAAAAGATGACTGGGGAAGAGTTGTTTCCTCAAAGTAGAGTCTACCTTAATGATGGGGCTGGGATTTAGCTCAGTTGGTGGAGCACTGCTCTGAAGTCTCTGAGGTCCTGAGTTCGATTTCCAGCACCACAAAAATGGGAGAAGGACTTGGCAATCCACTCCCAAGGCAATCCCAAAATAGTCAGCCACTGAAAACCCTATAAGGGTCGCTATGAGTCCGACACGACTCGGCAGCACCTAACCTAACAACCTTAATGACAGGAATGGAGTAATGCCCCAGAGACCTCCATTTGCTGATGTGGTATGACTCAAAATGAGAAGGAAAAACTATAAATATCTATTAATAATTGGAACTTGGAATTATGTAGTGTGGATCTAGGAAAATTAGAAATCATCAAAAGGCAAATGGAGCACATAAACATCAACGTTCTAGAATCAGTGAGCTAAAATGGATTGGCATGGGCCATTTTGAATCAGATAATCATATGACCTACTAAGCCAGGAATGACAGATTAAGGAGAAATGGGGTTGGCTTCATCATCAAAAAAGACATCTCAAGATCTGTCCTGAAGTACAGTGCTATCAGTGACAGAAAAATACCTTTACACCTACAATGAAGACCAGTTAATATGACTATTATTCAAATTTGCACATCTATCACTAAGGTCACAAAAGAAGATAGGTAAGATTTTTACCAGTTTCTGCAGTCTGAAACAGATAGAACATGCAATCAAGATATACTGATAGTTACTAGTGACTGGAATACAAAAGCTGGAAACAAAAAAGGCTCAGTAATGGAAAATATGGCCTTGGTGACAGAATGATGTTGAAAAATGCATGCTAGAATTTTGTCAGACCAATGACATTTTCATTGCAAATACATTTTTATCACCAACATAAATGGCCACTATCCACATAGAATTTACCTGATGGAACATACAGGAACCAAATTGACAACGTTTGTGGAAAGATATAATGGAAAAGATCAATATCAAAAGTCAGAACAAGATCATGTGCTGATTGTGGATCAGACTATCAACTCAAGTTCAAACTGAAACTGAAGAAGATTAGAACAAGTGTACAAGAACCAAAGTGTGACTTTGAGTACCTCCTACTTGACTTCAAAGACCACCTGAAGAACAGATTTGATGCATAGACACTAATGATCGAAAACCAGATGAGTTGTAGTATGACATCAAAGACATCATTCAAGAGGAAAGCAAAAGGTTATTTAAAAGACAGGGAAAAAAGAAAATAGCAAATTACATGTCAAAAGAGATTGTGAAACTTGTCCTTGAATGTTCAGCAGCTAAAGTAAAAGGAAGACATGAGGAAATGAAAGAACTAAACAAGATTTCAAAGGGCAGCTCTAGAAAACAAAATCAATTATTATAGTGACATGTGCAAAGAGCTGGAGATGGAAATCAAAAGGTAAGAACACACTGTGTTTTTCTCAAGCCTAAAGAATTTAAGAAAAAAATTCAAGCCTCAGGGGCAATAGTGGAGAATTCTACAGGGAAAATATAAGTTGATGCAGGAAGCATCAGATGAAGATGGAAGGAATACATAGAGTTGTTATACCAAAAGGAATTGGTGGATGACCAACCATTTCAAGAGGTTGCATATGATCAGGAACCAATGGCACTGAAGGACAAAGGAAACTGTGTTGGAGCAACTGGATAAACACAAGGCTCCAGTAAATGATGGAATACCAATTGAGAGGTTTCAACAAACAGATGCAGCACCAGAAGTGCTCACTTGTATACACCAAAAGATTTGGAAAATAGTTACCTAGCCAGTTGACTAGAAGAGATCCATATTTGTGCCTATTCCCAAGAAAAGGGATCTAACTGAATGTGGAGATGATCAAACAATACCATTAATATCTCTTGAGTGCAATTTACCTAGATATTTATCCCAATGTTTTCCTTTTTCATCTATTAATATCAGAAAAAAACATTCAAGTCCCTTCCACAAGCTTATACCACCCCCCAGAACACTGAAAAAGTAAAGAAAAAGTTTTATATATTTTTACAAGGTATTATTTCCAGTATCTTTAGAATAAAATAAATGAGAGTACTAAAATTAACATGTGGCTATGCTCATTGTGTCATCTGTAAAGTTAATGTGACTTCCACATTTTTTACTGCTATGCGTAATAACTTTCCAACACTTAGGTAGTACTGTACCAGAGCACATAGTAATCAAAAGTACTTTTTAGTGATAGCTGATTACAAGTACTAAAGGACATTCAATTAGTATATAATCACAGAAGGGTGAAAGAACAAAGAGACAACTTCTAATACAGTACCATTATCATAAGCATATGGATTGCCCTGCAGTTAAAACAAGGTTACACAAGGCATAGTCTTCTCTCCTAAATTTCATGGTGAGCACTTAATGCAAGGACAAAAAGCAAGCAGTAAAATGTGGCTTCTCCTTCCTTAAGTCTGTGGAGGGTAATGGCATTTGCATGTTCACTTTCTTTTTCTTTTTAAGCTCAAGCACTGAATTTTTAAATGCTTGTCATCTGGTTCACATTATTCGAACTGAATGCACATGCTAAACAAACACAGTTTCCATGAAAGTATTCCTAGCATTTTAGGCCCATGAGAAGATGGATCTAGGCAAAGGGAAAATGTTTTCAATTAAAATGTAACACTTTGTTCTCTTCAAATTATATTTTTTCTTATACATCTAGGACCATGGCTCATTTTTAAGGCATTCTAACTATTGCTGCAAGGCTATAGGGTCAATATTCACATAAGGTGGTATTCCTAGAAACATCTATGTCACACAGGTGAAGAGGCATTGCACTGCATCTCTTTTGGCTTGTTCCCCTCCCCCTAACTTTGTTATTTTAGTCAATATGTAAGCTTCAATATGACGCTGCCAGATTAGCAAAGAAAGGGTCAGAGAGTGGGCATCACTCTTGCTCAAGCCAGACTCACTCAGTTCAGGCCACCCCACTGGGTAATGCCTCTGTGAAAGCCTCAGTGCATTTGTTCTTCTTTGGGTCCACAAAAAAGTCCACTGGCCTTTATTCACACCACAGTGAGACACAATTTCACATACATCTTGAAACCAGAAGCAAAGAGGGAATGTGACACCAACCACCTAGGATGTGTAGGTGAGCGTGCATGAGCCACTGAGACTGAGGGGTGCATTGTGCAGCCACTTGAAAAACATTTGGAAGCCAGGCACAGTGGCCACACCTGTAATCTCAGCACTTGGAAAACAGACAAGTGCATCACGAGTTCAAGACCAGCCTGGGCTGTCTGTGAGACCCTGACTCAAAAGTCAAAACATAAAAGTAAAGAAAATAAGAAGAAAGAAAGATATTTGGCATTATCTGGAAAAGTCAGATATGTACATGGGCCATGACTATCAACTCCAACGGCGTCCCATCTCTGTATGCATGGCCATGATGATGGCACTGTTTGAAATAGTCACAAACTGAAAACAAGACTGTTGGCTTTAACAGATTTGGGTTCTCTTATTTTTAAGAAAGATGTACTTGCCACAATCATTTCTTATATTTCAAAGCAAAATCTGCAACATCACTCTGGCTTGGAGAGTAATCTATGTAAGGAATGCTTTGTGTGTTTGTGAGTTGGTGAGTTTCATATTTCTGCTTAACCATCTATATATTGGACTTCTGAGGATTTCTTAAATTCTCCAACATGGCATGGAACACTTGTGGACAGAGGAAAGGACAGAGACAAAGGCATGGATAATGTCAACTATTCTTTCTCTAAAATGGAAAGATCTCTAATGATATATATCAACCTTCAATGAAGTGATGTTTATGAACCTGCATATTTTGTTACACTACATTTTCAGAAGTGATGAGGAGAAAGAATTGTTTAGGTTATTCAAGAGTAAGGGTAATGAAACGATAGTGACAAGGAAGAAGACACGGGAATGGGGGAGTGGCAGAAAAGGGTGGAGTATAAAGATGAGCAAAATGCAGAGAAGCCATTCTTAATGACAGAGAACAGACTGCACTGGATCTCACTCTGACATCTGACCGTCCTTGTGCTCAGAGTCCCATGCAAGGCTTCAGGGTCTGTCCACGCCTTCCTCCCTTGCCTCCTCCTCTAAACATCCCCATGCTGGCTCCATGGTCACCAAGCATCCATCAACAAAGCCATCTTGAAATTCAGTAGCAGGTTAGCCCAAGACTCTTCCACTTCAAGAGAGTTGGTATTTTTTTGCTAAATCCCCATTTGTTGTTATTGTTGTTAGTTGCCGTTGAGTCGTGTTGGACTCTTAACGACCCCCATAGGGTTTTCAATGGCAGATTCTTTCGGGATTGCCTTGGGAGTGGACTGCCATAGCCTTCTCCAGTGCTGGGAATCGAACTCGGGACCTCAGAGACTGCAGAGCGGCACTCTACCAACTGAGCTAAATCCCAGCCAAATCCCCATTTAGATTTACTTAATTAAAGCAGGGAGTTATGATGCTTGTGAAGGGAAACCTACCTGTGAGAGTATTCTTGAACTGAAAAATTGTAGGAGAACTCTCAGGGTGAAATGATTTTCTTCTAACAAGTGTCCCTGAAGAGTTTTTATGAGGAGCATAAAGTGGCTCATTCTTGAATGAACACTGAGCAGTTGATGAAAAGTTAAGTATATATTAAAGAAATTCTCTATGGCCGGACATTTATTCCTTGAATCACTACTTACATTGTGCTTTGTGAGGTTTGAAATGTTGGTTGCTATTGCTTGTAGCCAGTCCATCGAGTCTTCAGCAGACAGGCACTGAATAATCCCACTGCAGACCCCGTCCACAGCAACGACTTGAAAGGCATTCTGCCTGCAGATAGGTTGGAACAAAGCCAATCAAACAATTTGCAACTCATAATAGTATCTGTTGAATAGCTCTTCTATCAAACAATGTGATTATCAGTTCTAAATTGAAACTTGATTACTTCCCTTATAAAACCTCTGTTTTAAAATGGAACAACAAAAATAGACCCATATAATTTCAAATAAGTAAGAGGTGTCTTTAGATTAAAATAGACATGAATAGCTTCTGAGATGTAAAACATACAGATCATAAATGAAATAAAATATGAGAAATTTTAGAAGCAATCTTTTCCCAGTTTGCCATATGCTTATACATACTCTATATTTTTTGGTCTTCATCATCTCCTTTTGTATTTGTCAATGTACTATGTTACTAATGATGAAAAAAATTCAACATCACATGAAAAAAAATCACATGATTTTTCCAAGCTGCAGCACTGTGTTCCTTGTTTCTACACTCAATCTTAGTTTATTTGGCTTCTCAAAGATTGTTGGGAGCAAGAGGTTCATATCTCTTAATTTGTGCAATTGTTGAGAATTTCAGTAACGATAAACTTTTTTGTAAAATGCAATGACCAATCTATCTCCATTGTCTTTTACTGACTTATTTTTGGTAGGAAAAATTAAATCATGTCATTTTGCAGTACTGTGGGATTGAACCCAGGGCCTCACACATGCTTTGTAAGTGCTCTCCCACTGGGCTGTACCCCCAGCCCATTTATCTTGAGTCACAGTCTCACTAAGTTATGCAGGCTGCCTCTGGCCTGGAACACTTGACCATCCTTCCTCTACATCCAGAGTCATTGTGATTACCAGTGGAAACAAACTGCCTGGCTCCTCTCTTTTCTCTTTAAACCAGTTCCTGCCTCAGAAGTACACACATGATGAACCCTTCAGATCCAAGGCACTCTACATTCAAATTAATCATTTTTGTTGAGAAATTAGTTTTCATATCCTTGATACAGCACTTTCTACTGAGAACAGGGATGTATTCATATGTACTTTTTGTTGTTTTCTTTTTTTAAATGCATGAAATGCCTTCAAGAAGTACAGCTATTACCTGTTTCCATGAAAAAAAGTTCTTTTGAATTTGCTGCAATAAAAATACGTTCAGCATGAAAAGAATATTAAAAATCCACATGTACATTTTTAGCTTTAATTCTAATGTTTAGCAGTGAGTAAGACATTTAAAATATCCAGGCAGAAGTGCTACCATCCATGGAAAATGAGAGCTAATTTGAGTTTAGTAATATACATTTCTTTCTGCTCTCTGATTATCATAACCATTGCTTCATGTGCCATAAATTAAAAGTACGCCTTGAACATATTTGTTCTCTCTGTTTTAAAGAAATCATGCCAGCTGGATATTTTTATCTGATTAAAGTCAATACACTCAGATCAAATCTGCAATCTATGCAATCGTATATGCTACATGGTCCTTAGGAAGAATAATTCTGAGGAACTGATCTTTCTATGAATCTAGACCTATATGTTAACATAAACCAGTTTGTACATTGTGTTAGCTTTATGAAAGTAATGGAAATCCTTTCATGAAGTATTTGAACAGCTTTTTTGATTACATGATATTTAGTATAAAATGGGCTGATCACAAAGGCTTTAGCTTTCTGGGTCATACTTCTATATTTACTACTGTATAAAGGAGGCTATTAGCAAATTACTCCACTTATTTGTGCCTCAATTCCCTGAAAAGAAAAATGAGAACAATATACTGTACAGATTTAACAAACATTTCCTGAGTCCTGGGTGAGATTCAGATTCTTTCACGTATCATTGAAACTCTATGAAAGATGTTCCTCTGGATAATCCATTCATACATGATTACTATATTTCACTGTTTGGTAAGGATCTCCCCACATAGACTTATTATTTCATTAAACACTTTGGAAGAACTACAATGTTTTTTATTTGTAGCCTCTAGAAAATGTAATTCATTGATTCAAACATTCCATCTTCTTTATTTCATCTTATTTAAGTGTCTACATTCTCAGAGCAATAGATTCCATTGCTCATTAATTTTGTATTATGAGACATTAAACTTTAACAATGGTAATGGAGTAGTACTGAGAATATCCAGGCAAAAATTAATATATAGATAGATAGATAGATATAGATAGATATAGATAAAGATAGAGATAGAGACATATAGATATATATAACTGGTTCACTATTAAAGAGTTGGATCACCTAAAGCTCTGTGTTTAGATTGATTTTTCCATTCTACTTAATTTTTTTTCTAGTTATCTATGGATTCTTCATCATTGCTCTGGTAATAGAAAACTATCCTCAACAGTTGCTAAATCTCAAAGTACATTTATTCATTTGATGTACAAATTTAGTTTTCCTCATATGAAAAACATATTGCTTCCCATAAGAATTCATAAATATTTTTCAATCTAACATATATATACACATGAATACACATACATTTCTAATTCATATAATTAGTAATTCCTGTTTTGATTCACAGGTGATTTTATACCACAAGAAAGCTTACACAGGAAGATGTTCCATCTCTGAGTGAATGAATAGAAGGCAGAGAAAAAGGAATGAGTGGCTGAGCCTAAAATATACATCCATGGGCAGGAATCCTGAGAGAGGAACATGGAAAGGCCAGCTCTGTGTGAAGGGTGCTTTGTGTGCCTCACGGAGTATGTGGGACACAGGCAGCCCTACTGGACTTTGTATGAGGACATTCGTAATTAAATGTACATAGCATGGGGGCCTGTTAGGCCAGGGAGGGGAGGATTGTAACTGGTAAAATAGAAGATGTGGATCTGAAGTGAGAATGTGTTGGCAAGAGCGAACTGAAACAATTAGTTAAAAGGATTTTTAAAGGCATTGGAAAAGATTTGATGCAATAATTGCTTCTTTAATGGTTTAGAAGAGAGAAGATGAGGTAAAAATCCCTCCAGGCATTTGGACAGAAGTAGTAGATTGGCTGAGCTGGGGAAGACAAAAGAAACCATAACATTTGTTGTTAGGTGCCATCAAGTCATGTCCCACTCATAGCTATCCTTATAAAGGGTTTTCAGTAGCTCATTGCTTCAGAATTGCCTCGAGAGTGGATTGCCACATCCTTCTCCCATTTTTGCAGTGCTGGGAATCATTGCTCTGGACCTCAGAGACTGCAGAGCATCACTCCACCAACTGAGCTAAATCCCAGCCTCAGTATAACATTTAGATAAGAGATAATCCAAAACCAACAGCAGAGGCCTGGGCAGCAAGGCACATTGTGAGAGATGGGGTGGCTAGGCATGTTTCCATGTGCATTTGATGCTGGTGCTGCAGTAAGGCCTCTTGGGGAAGAGCTCTCCATGTCCCTACAGCAACTCTAGCTTTCCCTGAGGTCACAGAGAGGCAAGAGGAACTAATGTACTTGCACTGGAATGAAATGATCACATTTGTCTCTTAGAAAGACCTCTCCATGGTGCCTAGGTAAATGGGGGGGGGGGGGAAGAATGAAGGTTGAGAGCAAAGTGCGAAGTGGATTATTGAAATATGCATGATGAACAGTGTTAATATGTGTTTCAAGGAAGGGGTTCTGGGCACAGAGGACAGAATATTGACTCAGATGTTCTGAACGTATGTCATTTACTTGACTTGACTATTAACGAATGGAGACTGAAGGGAAGAAAGAAAGAAAAAAGATATACGGGTTACAGTGGTATATTCTATTTCTTATCAAGTTCAATTCATATGCAGAAGGACCAGAGTCCTTTCTGCCCTTGTTCTGCTACCTCGGTCCAATGCCTCATGATTTCTTTTAGTTGTTCAGGCTCAAATGTAAAACCATTTAGTGAGATCCATAAGGACTCCTTCCAAACCATTTTTGTTACCTTTCCAAACCTTAAATTCCTCAATCCCCTTTGTGATTTGAATACAAATGAGTACTACCCTAAGTAATGCAATGGTCTTTCTTTCTGGCATTTCATTGGAAACATCCTTCCATTGCACTATGTTGATTATCTATGAGGTTACTAGAAGTCATTTAACATTATGTAACTCTCTGATGTGCAGTTTCTCTATTTGTAAAATGCAGAAGTTAACACATGTCCTCTTGTATTTTGAATACTATGGAATGGGCTTCTTAAAATATAGCAATCATTTTAAGAAAAAGCCAAAATCCATTTCAAATTTTAGCAATTTAACTCAGATACCACCCATTCCATGATTTTTTTTAGAGGGTCTCACTATGTAACCCAGCCTGGAATTGGTGATGCTCCTGCCTCAGCCTCCCAAACACTGAGATTGCAGGCATGAGTCACCACACATTGCTTGCTGTGATTTTTATAGAAGGTTGAGTATCTCTCCCACTTGCCTGCTCCCAGACTTCCTGGTTCCTTGACTGCACACATGTATTGTTCTCCCTGGTACTGAAGCTGTTTGTGTACCTGCTATGCCATTCCTTTGTTACTGCGCTGCAAGCTCTTTGAAGGAGGACCAGGAATATTCCTTCCCTCTGCTCACACTGCTAGCACAGTGGCCAGAGTTTTTAATCTGTAGCTGCAAAAACAAAACCGTCATCTCTGCTCATCTTCAGCAATGCCCTGCTGTGAGTAACTTCACATCTGCTAACATTCAAGACAGTCCATGATAATACTGGCATTTGGACACTTCTGTTCCTTGACTGTAGCCTCTTCCTTTCTATCACCAACAAGTTAACACATCCTGTGTGATCTCTGTTACCCACTCCAACTATCCAGCCTCTAAATCTATTCAGGGTATCGCTGCATTCCTTCATGTACTGAGCTTCCTGTTCATTCATATAAATTGCTCGAGTTATTTTTTTCCACCTTAACAGTTCCTGTCACTTTGACTTCCTCTGTCACTCACTAATTTTCAGCTCTGAACATCTCCACTTTAATTAAATTTATAGCTTTTTTCTTTCTAATGTGTCAAGAAGAAAAGAAAATTATGTGAAAATGGCCAGCACAGTGGGTTTTTTTGGGATCCAGGCCCTTGGTTCCCCTGAGCAACTCTATCATGTCTCCACCCACACAGTGGTCAGCGCCGCACATGGAGGGTCCTAGGCCTGCCCCACAGTCACTGTAAGTGTCTTGTGGTAGATGGGTCTATTTTCCCAGCAGCTCTTCTCCAACACCCGCCCCTCTTCAACTCACAAATCCTGTCTATTTCTACTCATTCTGAGAAGACAGCTTTGCTTTCCATAGTCTGAATGTCTACTGTCCAGCCAGTGGAAGCACCACGTTGTATGTGTGTATCATATTTTTGTTATAAATTATGGGTTTTAGAAACTCATGTTCTAACACTTTATCAACCAGGACTCTTTTATCTGAGTCCAAAGCTTACTGAGAGATGCTCCTTGATTTCTTTCCATTTCCCACAAATATTCAAGATCCTTAGGGTGAGGCTCTCCCATGGCTTTGGAAAATCCTAAGATGTAGTTCATAAAGTTATACCCTTAAGTAAGCATGCCACAAACTTGAGAAATAAAACAAATAGGAAAGCTTTGATGAAAGAAATGTGCTAACTTGGTCTCTACCTATCCAAAGGAAATATGATCTTTTCCAGAGGCAGTTATACAGGTGACCTGCCATATCTTTGGGTTCTCTCTCCATCTTTTTGAAATAATTGTGGATAGAAAATATAGGAAGAAAATTACATCTGTACTAACCAGGTACAGACTTTTTTCCTTGTTATTATTCCCTACAATATCTAGTATAATAACTATCTCCATAGCATTTACATTGTATTAGGTATCATAAGGAGTTGGGGTTTAGCTAAGTTGATAGAGCACTGCTCTGAACTCTCTGAGGTCCTTGGTTCAATCCCTAGCACCGCAAAAATGGGAGGACTTGATGATTCACTCCCAAAGCAATCCAGAAACAATCAGCCACTGAAAACCCCATAGGGTCACTATGATTTGGACCTGACTCAACAGCACCCAACAACAACAACAAGGTATTATAAGTGATCTGGAGAGGATTTAAAGTATACCAGAGGAATCACACAGTCTCTATACAATAGTGCATCATACTATATAAGCAACTTGAGCATCTCTGGATTTTGTTATCTACAGGGGTTTCAGGAACCAGTGCCCAGAAGATACCAAGGGATGACTCTGTATATAAAAGGGGCACCTGTATGTTCTTCTTTAACCCCACAGCACAATGTCCAAAAGCAAGTGAAGAGGTAGAGTGTGCATGGAGATTGTGCTAAACAAAGGAACATTTGTATGGTGAATGGAGTAGATAAAATCATGTAGGAGCCTAATGTTGTTTAGTTTACACATCCCGGCCCTTGTGGACCTCCTGGCAAAACTGAAAAAAATGGAACAAAGTCAACTAGTTTGATCATTCTGGCTCCACATGTGCTAGAGTGAAGAGACCACGAGGTGGCCACATCTTAAAATGGTGCCATCTCTCAGCCTCTCATTATCATCTTTCCCATACACCATTTCTCCTCAGGCAGTAACCATACCATGAAATGACTTTTTTCCTTCACTATTTTCATTTATGGGCTGGGATTTGGCTCAGTTGGTAGAGCGCTGCACTGCAGTCTCTGAGGTCCTGAGTTCAATTCCCAGTACCGCAAAAGTGGGAGAAGGACCTGGCAATCCACTCCCAAGGCAATCCCGAAACAGTCAGCCATTGAAAACCCTCTGAGGGTCGCTATGAGTCAGATACCGACTCGACGGCACCTAACAACAACAACAACAACAATTTTCATTTATAGCATATCCTCTACATATTTTTCTCCTTTCCTTATTTCCTTAACATGTATTTCTTTTTCCTTTCCTTTTTTTTTTTTTTATTTTTATTTTTTTATTTTGCCAAGGTTTCACTGTGCAGCCCAGGCTGGCCTGGAACTCACTGCCTTGGCCTCCCAAGTGTTGTCATTATAGGTGTGTGCCACCACACCCAGCTCCATATCCTTTAACAAACTATTTTTCCATTCAATTCACTCTTATAATTTTATTTTCTCTATTATAATACAAGGCCTGCAGCCATGGCCCTGTGGCATCCGATCCCGTCAGATCTCGGAAGCTAAGCAGGGTCGGGCCTGGTTAGTACCTGGATGGGAGACCGCCTGGGAACACCAGAAGCTGTAGGCTTGGGAGAAGGACCTGGCAACCCCCTCCCAAAAATCAATCTGCCATTGAAAACCCTATGCACAGCAGAGAAGCACTGACAATAGTGTTTCCCCTGTT
>VMDO01012232.1:40963-63245 GCA_007922755.1 Pedetes capensis | reverse complement strand
AACAATCCATGGGTCATTCAGTACTGAATTATTCAGTCTCCATGAGTTTGTAAAGTTTCTGGGATTATTCATGTTCTTGAGCTCCAATTTATCCCATTATAATATGATAAGGAACATGGAATAATTTCTATTTTCTTGTATTTGTTGAGGGAGTTCTTATGGACTAGCATATGATCTATCATAGAAAACGTTCCATGTCGAGCTGAAAAGAATGTGTATTCCTCATCATGTGGATGAAATTTTCTGTATATTTCTGTGAGATCCAACTGGCTTAGGGTGGAGATTAGATTTGACGTTTCTCTGTTGATGTTTCATTTTATGGCCTTTCTCTTGATAAAAGTGGGGTATTGAAATCTCCCATAATTTTTGACTCTGGTCCAATAAACTTCCTTATATTCCATAAAGTTTGTCTTATAAAGCTAGGTGCCCCTATGTTTGAGGCATACATATTAAGGAGTGTTATTGATTCTTGATCGATTGTTCCTTGTATTAAAATGTAATGTCCTCCTTTGTCTCTTCTAATTAGTTTTGGAATGAAATTTAATCTATCTGAAATTAGTATTGCAACTCCTGCTTTCTTTTGTTCCCCCTGCTAGGTATACATTTTTCCAGCCCTTAACTCTCAGTTTATTCCAGTCCTCGTGAGTTAGATGAGTTTCTTGATTACCACATATTGATGGTTTGTGTTTTTTCATCCAATTAGCCAGTCTCTGCCTCTTACTTGGTGAGTTAAGACATTTACATTAATAGTGATTATTGAGTAGCATTTATTGTTCTATACCCAATCATTACCTGTTACTGATTTATGAATCATGTTTGCTTTTGTCCTTTCTTGGGCTGCACTCATTTCAGCTAACCAGTTCTTTGTTTTCCTTTATAGGGTTGTCTTAACTCTCCTGGGTGTGGTAGTTGATTTACAATCCTCTCCAGTGCTGGTTTGGTGGTTGCATATCATTTAAAAGCATCAATGTCATTAAATGTCTTATACTCCTTATCTATTATCAAAGATAATTTTGCTGGATATATTAGTCTTGGCTGGAGTTTTTTTTTTTTTTTTGGATTTGAATCACTTGTGTCCATTCCTTTCTAGCTTTCAATGTTGATATGGAGAAGTCTGTAGTAATTTTAATAGGTTTTGCTTTATAAGTAATAAGTGGTTTCTGTCTTGCTGCTTGCAGGATAGCTTCCTTGGTCTCTAATGACAGCATGTGAGTGATGATGTGTCTTGAGGATGATCTACTTACGTCCGCCATCAAAGGAGTCCTGAATGTCTCAGTGGTGTATATATCCATTTCCTGTACTATCTTTGGGAAATTTTCCTTCAGGATATCCTTTACTAGATTTTGAAGGCCTCCAGTGGATCTTTCTTCTCCTTCAGGGATGCCCTGAATTCTTAAGTTTTGTTTTTTCATTCTATCTGTATTCTCCTGGAAATCTTTTTAAAATACCTTTATCATTGATTCAATTTCTGACTGTTTGTATTTAAGTTCATTTATGGCATCTTTAGAATCAGAAATCCTCAGCTCAGATTCATTCAATCTCGAAGAAAAGGATTCTTTAGCCAAGTTCAAGTCAGTTAACTTGTATTGAGTTTCAAGGAGAGTTGCTTGGTTTTTCCTTATCATTTCTAACTGGGATGACAGAACGGATTCCAAGTGAGATACCTTCTTTTCAAGGATTTCCAGGGTGCTTGTGGTATTCGTTTTAATTTCTCTTAGCACGCTTATAAACATGATTCTGAATTCCAAATCAGAGATCTCTAAGAATTGAGTGTCCTTGGAGTTATTTGTTGGGGGACTTTGTTCTGTGGGGCCTTCAGAGCCATCCTGCCTCTTTGTGTTTTTTGAAGGTTTAATTTGTTTGCCCATAATATGTTCTGGGAAATAGAATTCATCTCTCTTGAGTGCGCAGAACTCCTCCCTCTGTTATTCCTTTGAGATTGTGTGGTGCTGAATCTCTGGTGCTTATTTGAGCTTATAAACTGGGTATGTTCTCAGCTTTTTGGTCTGTGTGGTTCTCTGTTTAGTCCACCAGCCCAACTCCAAAGGGGCTAAGGGCTAGGGAGGCAATAGATTTTGTTTCTCCTCTGTAGGGTGAGAAAGGGAGGGATCTGGTGACAGAAGAGGGGGAAAGAGGAGGTAGAGGACAGAGGCTAATAGAAACAACTGTCAAAATGAAAATTAAGGTTAAGATTTAAAGGTAAAATAATTAATACAAAGACACATATATAGCTTAAGAAAAAGAGAAGGAAAATAGAAAGAGGGAAGAGAGTAAAACAAGAAAGGAAGAAAATAGAAATAAAAAAAAGAAAAAAACCTCACGCATACATGCTCCCACCCACATATAAAATCGCTTATAGTCAGGTGTGGTGGTATACACCTGTAATCCCAGTGGCTTGGGGGGGCGGAGGCAGGAGGACCACAAGCCCAAGATCACAGGCAGCCTGTGCAACCCAGTGAGACCCTATTTTAAAAAGTAAAAAGTATGGGCTGGGGGTGCAGCATGGTGGTCCATCACCTACAATGCAAGCAGGTGCAAGACCCTGGCTTCAAACCCCCATACAAAACAACAAAACAAACAAACAACCCCCCCAAACCAAAAAACAAAATAAAAAAAACAAAAAGAAAAAGAAAAACAAAACCATGCATACATGCTCACACACACATATAAAAACACTTGTAGTCAGGTGCAGTGGTGCATGCCTGCAATCCCAGTGGCTTGGCAGGCAGAGGCAGGAGGACCACAAGCCCAAGGTCAGAGGCAGTTTGCAGAACCCAGCAAGCCCCTGTCTCAAAAAGTAAAAAATATGGGCTGGGGGTGCAGCGTGGTGGTCCAGCACCTACAAAGCAAGCAGGCGCAAGACCCTGTATTCAAATCCTCATACAAAAAGAAAAAGAAAAAAAAAAAGAAAGAAAAGAAAGAAAAGTAAAAAACCCTTGTATGTTCTTACAGGTGGAATCTGCACTGTGGACACCCAGTTCCACTGGGTGCAGTTGATACTGCAGGAAGCAGTCCTCCCTCCAGAACTCAGGATTGCAGTGTTTTCACACAATCTTCAGGAGCAGTCTGTCTTAGTGTATAGAGATTTTGCCGATTATGTAGAAAATGGCGGATTGCTCCACAATGTCCTGGGTTTAAGTGGGACATCGAATGACCAAAGAGATGGTTCCACAAAATATTCTGTGTCTATTGTATTGTTTGAGAGGCAGTGGAATCTGTGGGGTCCTCCCTGGGGTTCTCCCTGTCCCACGTAGTTCAGGCGCCAATTCCCCAAATCAGAGATTTCCGGCCCAAAGCCTATAGCATGGAGGGAATATGGCTGCTATTGTGGATTTTTTTTTATTGCAGGGCTTTCTCCCCACTTGGGAGACCACTTGGGAGGACAAAATCCTCTTGTGGGTGGGATGATATTTAACCCCCCCTGGAGAGAATCTGTAGCAGGTCTGTCCATGCAAGGTGATTGCACTTGAAACTGCTCTTATTGTGTCTAATTATCCCGCAAGACTCTGCCAAAAAGGAGCACTCTGTCCGCGTGGGGCTCAGTCGCCTCCACAGACCTTACCTTTCTCCACAGTGCAGTGGGATGACTTAGGATCCCCTCTGGTGTGTCTGGGATCCAGGTGTATGTGTGCCTGTATGTCTGTGGAGATTGCGTCTGCATGACTGTCCCACCACAACAGGAGGGAGGGAGCCGCGTTCAGGTCTGGATGCATACCGTGGGCACTGGTTTCCCAGTTCCCTCTGCGATTACTCCCCGTACCCTCGAGTATCTACTCTCATGGATCTGATCCCTATTTTCTCACGTGAGGGACCTACGCAGCCCAACGTCTCAGGCTGCGGGATGTATGCCGCTAAAGATGGCGATTCATGTGCCCCCTCAAACTGACTCACCCGAAACTTGTAGTTTGTGTCCCGTGGGCAGGGTGATGGTGTGATGTCAAGTTGCACGCTGTGTTGGGTCCAGCTCCTGTGGGTGTGTGTGCAAAGTCCCCTCTGAGTCTCCGGGATTCTATCCCGCCATCTGGGTGATGGCGAAATTGTGGAATGGAATGGCTGTCCCGCTACTGACCTCTGTGTAGCTCCTCTGAAGCCAAATACGCTATTTCAGTGTTCATCAGAGTTTCATCCTCTATCTCCCAATCTAAACTATCACTGTTTCTATCTATTCAATTTGAGTTCTAAACCCCTAATCGAAGCTTCCCTTTACTCTGGGACAGAAGGCGCGTGTTATCTGTCTGCCATCTTGCCAGAAGTCCTTTGCAAGCCTCTTGATATGTTGGATTAGATTAATTGATTTACATATGTTGACCCAGTCTTGCGTCTGTGGAATAAATCCCACTTGCTCATGGTGAACAATATTTTTTAATATGCTGCTGAATTTGGTTTGTCAGGATTTTTTTTATTGGAAATTTTTAATGTACACCTTAATGTGATTTGTTCTGACATGCTTTTCATTGTGACATTTTCATATATTCATTTTGTTGTACATTATTCATATAGGTTCCCCCTTACCCTCTTGTACAATTCCCCCCATCCCACCCCCTCACCAAAGACTTCTCTACCATTTACTTGTCTTTTTATGGTAATATTTTTCTATATATCCTTGGGTTCCTGTTCTGTTTAAGATAGAAACTTTTCCTGCATTGAACTTTCTTTTTACCTTGTCAGAACTACTACATACATTTTCTAGACCACCTATAATAATACCGTTCTTAGGTTCTTTTCTTTTATTATGATCCAGCCTTGGTATAGGATTTTTTTCTTCTTATAATTTTGATTCAGCTCCCACATATGAGTGAGAACATGTGATGTTTCTCTTTCTGAGCTTGTGTTCATTCACTTAAAATAATTTTCTCCAATTCCATCCATTTTGCTGCAAATGGCCTTATTTCATTTTTTTTGATTGCTGTGTAGTATTCCATTATATATATGTACCATAGTTTTTTTATCCATTCTTCTGTTGAAGGGAACTTTGTTTGATTCCATATCCTTGCTATTGTGAAAAGTGCTGCATTGAACATGGAGATGCAGGTGTCTCGGTGGTATGATGACCCATTTTCCTTTGGGTAAATTCCCAATAGTGTTATAGCTGGGTCATATGGTAGATCTATTTTCAGTTTTTTAAGATACCTCCATATTGATTTCCACAGTGGTTGGACCAACTTACATCTCCACCAACAATGTAAGTGTGTTCCCTTTTCTCTGCAATCATGCTAGCATTTGTTGTTGTTTGTTTTATTGATCTTGGCCATTCTTACTGGTGTAAGGTGAAATCTCAGAGTTGTTTTATTTTGCATTTCCCTAATGGTTTGCCAGGATTTTCTTAGGAAATTGATGTTGACTTGTATCTATGTTCATAAGTGAAATTGGTCTATAATTCTCTATTTTAGATGTATCCATTGGTTTAGGTATCAAGGTGATAGTGGCTTCATAGAATGAGTTTTGGAGTGCTCCCTCCTTTTCTACTTTTTGAAATAACTTCAGGCAAACTGGTGTTAATTCTTCTTTGAAAGTTTGGTAGAATTCCACTGTGAACCCATCAGGTCTTGGGCTCTTCTTTTCTGGGAGACTTTTTATTACCTTTTCTATTTCAGCATAGATACAGTTATAACTTTGAAGTTACATTGCTCAAAGGATATAATTTACATCAGGTTGAAACATTAAGCAAAGTTTAAAAATTAAGTAAGAAAGTAGATGAGCTAGCTATTTTTTATCTTCAAGAATTTCATTTTGGAAATGAAATCATAAGGTGGTTTCATGCAGTGCATTATTTCAGTCTAGAGATGAGAGAAGAGCACTGATATAGTTTAACTGAATGGTCACAAACATTCTGGCCCTAATTAAGGACAGTCCATTGATTAGCTTTAACATTCTTATTCAAGATCTCTTAGGAAACTGAGCAGTGTTTCTGTATAGGAATCTTCACTGATCTCATCAGTTGTGCTAAAGTTGTTGACTTTCAGCCAGTAGAAGATTCCAGAGGAAGTTTCTTTCTCCATTTCTCCTTAAATTTTGTCTTTTTTTCATGCCTCATTTTCCCAGTTAGCCTTGGCCATAAAGAGACAAGTGTTTCTATTTTCTATTGGCCAGATCTAGTCATATGGCCCCACCTTCATGGCAAAAAATCCTTCATTACCTAATGAAGGGAAACACAGTATTTGGTAGGTACAAGTTCTCTATCTCACAACTGGATAGGTTTTATAATACAATACTGTTATTATTATTATTTTATGTGGTACTGTATGTTGACTTGCACTTGCATGCTTTGCAAGTGCTGTACCACTGAGCTGCACCTCAGCCCTGCCCCTTTGTTTTTTACTTTTTGAGAGAGAGTCTCACTAAATTATGCAGACTGTTTCTGATCTTGGACTTGAGATCCTCCTGCTTCTGCCTCCTGAGTCACTGGCATAACAGACATGCACCATTGCACCTGGCTCAATAATATTAATATTTAAAGGAATAGTTATCTCAGAATAACTTTATGGAATATTGAAAGTAAAGATTTACCTAGCTTGAATTATACATACATTCTTACTCCAGCTTTGCATATAATCTACACTGTGAATTACACTGAAAATTCCTTCTGTACCAAAATTTAAGACATGAATTAGATGATGCTGAAATAATATCAATGTCAATTCCATAAAATTTGAAATTTTGTGAATTGTACATTTGAGTATCCCTCATCCTAAGACCTACTTTAAACACAACTGATCTATTTACTATTCACTATTACTATTTACCAAGAAATAATATTCATCTAGAAATTTAAAAAAATATTCAATGATTATATATAGAAATATAATGATTTTTTTCAAGATAGGAAGTAAATTTAGTCCTGAGCAGAGGTTAGAAATAGTCATTATCCCAACAATCATAAATATGATTTGGAAAGATTAATCAGATGGAAATATGCTATTTGGGTTGAAAGCCATAGACACAGAAAGCCATTAAGTTGCCAGTACCAAGCTTCCTCTATGAAGTGATGATTATGTGATGCTTTGAAAAAGAAATATTTTATGAATAGAAACTTACTTTCTGACTGAATCTAGGAAAAATCCAACCTAAAGTTTCTAAACTTCGTTAAGTCAGATGTTTCCATGCACAGATGATTTGTCTTAGGACCAGTGGATCATCTGGATTCCTCCTCCTGTGCTTGGTGTTTGGTGCCTTCTCTTAAACCAGAGGAAGCACAGCTGTGTGACTGACAGGCCTACAACCACAATCCCTGACTCACACTATTGGTAAACAGACCAGAAGTAATGTCATGAAGCACAGGGATTGCTGAGCAGGATGCTTGAAATAGCAAATCCTAGAGCTGAATTTAGAAGAATCCTAACAGGGAAAAGCTCATGAAAGAGAACTTAACTGTCATTTAAAAAAGGAGTTTGGTAGTTTCTTCAAAACTATATAAACTATAACTCCTTTTCTATTCATAAATCACCTATAGATGAAAGCTTTAACTGGAGAAAAATCCATCTTGTTAATTACGCAGCCCATAACATTGTGAAGTTTTAGCAAAGGCATCACCAATTGTATTCGCTTTTTTTTTTTTAAAAAGAAGTTTTAAGCTATCAAGCTTTTATTTTTCTCTCCATTGTCTGGAATAACCATTGTTTGGGGGATATTTTTGTTTCTTTTTCACTTTCTTTAGTTTATTTTCATTTTGTCTGAGTTGGTCTTCAAGTAAATGCTCAAGGACAGGCAATACAGAAAGGAGTTCTATGAAAGCAGCATATTCTTAATTTATTCAGTCTACAAATATCTCCCATTAAAAGACTCTACTCTGCCCAAAAATTAGAGATAGAAAAAATGAAGAGTAAGCTTAGCATAGTAAAGTTCTAACTCCATGTGTTTCACTGACAGAGTCATTACCCTCTAATACTTTCCTAAGACTCCAGACACCATAGGAGAAAAAAAGCAAACCACTGATCTCACCCTCTGCCCTTCCCCAACATCAGACTAACTCACCAACTCTCTCTCTCTCTCTCTCTCTCTCTTTCTCTCTCTCATGTCTTTCTATCTCCATTTATCTTGGTCTGCATGTCTCTCTTTCTCTTCTTCCACCTCCCCCACCCCTGAAGGGTACTTACTATGGAAACATGCAAGTTTAAATAAAATATTCTTTGCAATTACTGTTAATTCACCTACCTTTCCCATATTATTTATTTTGATAGAATGGGATAAGAAAAGTTCTGAAGAATCTTTAAGTAAATATGCAAAGAAAATGAGCTTTTCCAGAAAGCTGAAAAAAAAAGCATATTATGGTCTCCATTTTCAGAAGAATTTAATAAACTCTAGAAAAATTATGAAAATGTTACCAAAAACATTAATAAACTGATGATCTGTAGACTGAGAAAGGAGAAATGTGGGATCACTAAAAGCCATTATGGATGCGCTAAGAACAAATCATATGAGACTGAATTTATTTCCACTTTTGAGAATTAAAATGTCAGACCAGGAGAATTCCAAGACTATCAGGCATCTAGATTGTGTAAGGCATACTATCTTTCGTGATCTCCATGAATATCAGTGAAGAAGTACAGGCTGGGTGCAAGCAGTGTGGAAGACTGTTATGGTTTGGATAAAAAATGGCCTCTGAGACTGATTATTGAGTGCTTGGTCCCTACTTGGTGTGGGTGGTCCTGCTTAAGGAAGCTATGGAAGTTTGGGATGTAGGACCTAGTTGGTGGAAGTAAGTCACTAGGGGCAGGCCTTTGAGGGTTTTAACATGGACCTCCAGGTCTAGCAAGCTCTCTGCTTCCTAGTTGGCCATGACATAGACAACTCTCCTCTACCACTCACTCCTCCTGCCTTGTTGGCCATGCCCTCCCACCAACATGGACTGAAATCCTCTGAACCAAGAGTCAAATAAATCTTCCCTCTTTTAAGTTATTCTGTTAGGTAATTTGGGAACAATGATGTACAAGCTAACTAACACATAAAATTGGTACCAAGGATTGGGGTCATTGCTATATGGAAACCTGACCATGTGGTTCTTAGTCCATTGGAACTTGTTTTTGAGAGGAATGTGGAAGAGCATAGAGGTGTCAACTACAAAAGTTTTAGAATTCTAGGAAAGAGAGAGAAGATGGCAGATGGATAGCACACTCCTTCTGTCCTGGAGTAGAGGGAAGCCTTGATTAATGGTTTGGATTGACTAGATAGAAACAGTGATAGTTTAGATTGGGAGACAGTGGAGGCAACTGGACGAACATCAAAATTGCAGATCTGGCTCTGGAGGATCTAGACAGAGGAGAGCAGTTGGGTCACCATTTTGCAGACAGTGGATAGGATCCCAGAGATTCAGAGGGGACTTTGTGCACACATCCACAGGGGCCCGGACCCAACATGGAGTGCAGCCATGGCATCACATTGGCACCCTGCCTACAGGACACAGACTACAAGCTCCAGGTGAGTCAGTTTGAGGTGCCACATGGAATTGCCATCCCTAGAGGTGCCTGCTGTGCAGCTGGAGTTGCTGAGCTGGTGCAGGATCCTCACACAGGAGTGCAGGCATCAGATCCATGAGAGGTGATACATTATCATCCCATCCATTCCGAAGTGGGTGCGGGGAGTGAATGCAGAGGGGCCTGGGGAATGTGCACCAGCGGAGTGTGCCCAGAGCGGTGGCACAGCTCCCTCCCTCCTGCTGTGGTGGGGTAGTTGTGTGGGCACAATTTTTGCAGACACACGGGCACACACGCACCTGGACCCCAGACCCACTGGAGGCCATTCTATGTCATCCCACTGCACCATGGAGTAGGCTGTGGTCTGTGGAGGTGACTGAGTCCCATGCTGGCAGAGCTCGGCTGTGGTACTGCAAACAATGTGCAGTGGTGCACTTTGTCCCAGGGCAGTTTCGAGCATGATTGCCACGCATCACCAGACTTGCTGCAGATTCACCCAGGGTGGTTGGATATCATCCTGCCACCTGCAGGGGGGTAGTGGCAAGACCACAACAGGTTTTAGATCTCCCAAATGGACTCCCAAGTGGACTCTCAAGTGGATGGAAAACCCTGCAATAAAGATCCATGATAGCAGCCATTTTCCCTCCATGCCGTAGGCTTTGGGGTGGAGATCTCTGATTTGGGGAATTGGTGCCCCAACTACATGGGACAGGGAGAACTCCAGGAAGGTCCCCACAGGTTCCACTGCCTCTCTAATATTACAACAGAGACAGAATATTTCATGGGACAAACTCTATGGGCACTCAATGTCCCACTTAAACCTGGGGCATTGCAGGGCTACCGGCCATATCCACTTGGCAGAGGGAAGCTTCACAGAAACCTCAGCCCCTAACACAGCCAGCTTCTAACCAAAAAAAGAAAACAAACAAAAAAGCTGGCAGCCAAGAGCCTCTTTGCTCCAGCAAAGTCAAGCAACTTGAAAGAAAAGAGATATCCCCTTTTCAGAAGATTTAACGCTGCTGCAGATTGTGTGAAAACACTGCCGGCCTGTCTTCTGCAGTGTTCACTCCACCCTTACTATCTTCATAGTTTAGATTCCACTTGTGAGAGCATACAAGTGTTTTTGTATGTGTGTGTATTATTTTTTATTTTTTGGTTTTTCTTTATTATTATTATTATTATTACTATTATTATTATTAATTTTTTCTTCTTTCCTTGTTTTATTTTTTGGTGTGGGGGTGTGTATACATGTGTGCTTTTTTCCCTTCTCTCTTTCTTCTTTTATTCTATTTTTTCTATTCTCCTTCTCTTTTTCCTATGCTATATATGTGTTTTTATTTTAGTTATTTTACCCTTAAAATTTAACCTTAATTTTAATTTTGACTTTAATTTCTATTAGTCTCTGTTCTCTATCTCCTCTTTCTCCCTTTTCTGTCACCATATCCTCCCCCTTCTCACTCCCCAGAAGAGAAACAGAATCTATTGCCTCCCTAGCTCCCAGCCCCTTTGGAATAGTGGACCAAAGAATGGGAAACTGAGGAGTGGATGGCTCGGGATGAAGATAAGAATGCCACAAGCTGAGGGTTCACTGAACCTATGAGATCTGCCTAACAACGAAGCCTATTAAGAGTCAAGTAGGGCTGGTGAACTTGAGTAAGAGCCCCACACACTAAACAACCAAGGAAGCACATCACACATAGTAGTCAACCTAGTGTCTGTGATCTCAGGGAATCTGAATGGAATAGAACTAAATTTAGAGTCTGCAATGGATCCTTGTCTAGGGTTCTGAAGCTGTAATATATGGGGCTGAGGAGTGAAAATAAAATGCCAAAGATTCATCACCACACAAACTCAAACAAATAACAGAGGGAGAAGTCCTGAACACGTAGGAGAGATGAAATCTATTTCCTGGACCATATTATGGGAAAACAAAGTAAACCTACAAGAAACACCTTAAAGGGGCAGGCTGGATCTGAAGACCCTACAGACCAAAGCCCCCCAACAAATTCCTCCAATGAATCTCAACTCCTAGAGATCTCTGGATTGGAATTCAGAGTTATGGTTATAAATATGCTAATGGAAATCAAAACAAATACCACCATCACCCTTGAAATCCTTGAAAAGAAGGTATATCACCTGGATTCCATTCTATCCTCCCAGCTAGAAATGATTATCAAAAACCAAGCAACAATCATTGACATGCAAGTGAAACTAAATGAATTGAATTCTGCAAAAGAATCCTTTTCATCAAGACTGGATGAATCTGAATTAAGGATCTCTGATTCTATAGACACCACCCAAGAATTTAAATACATACAGTCAGAAATGGAAACAATGATGAAGGAATTAAAAAGAGATTTTCAAGAAAACTCAGACATAAGGAAAAAATGAAACTTAAGAATTCACGGTGTCCCTGAAGGAGAGGAAATATTCACCAGAGGTCTAGAAAATCTAGTATATGATATCCTCAAGGAAAACTTCCCAGAGATAATCTAGGGTATGGATACATACACAACTGAAACATTCAGGACCCCATCCAGAGTAGATCAAAATAGGTCATCCCCAAGACATATCATAGCTCGAATGCTTTCATTAGAAGCCAGGGAGGCTATTCTGAAAGCAGCAAGGCAGAAACCCCATATTACTTTTAAAGAAAACCTATGAAAATTACTGCAGATTTCTCTATATCAACATTGAAAGCTAGAAAGTCTTGGACACAGGTAATTCACATCCTAAAAAAGAACAATTTCCAACCAAGATTACTATATCCAGCAAAATTATCTTTGAAAATAGAAGAGGAGTACAACACATTTCATGATATTGATACATTCAAATAATTTGCAACCACCAACCAACCCTACAGAGGATTGTAAATCAATTACCACATCCAGGAGAGATAAGACAACCCCATACAGGAAACCAAAGACTTGGTTAGCTGAGATGAGTGCAATCCAAGAAAGGAACAAAGCAACCATGATTCATAAACCAGTAACATGTAATGATTGGATACATAACAATAGATACTACTCAATAATCACTATTAATGTAAATGGTCTTAACTCACCAATTAGAGACAGAGACTGGCTAATTGGATGAAAAAACACAAACCATCAATATGTGGTATTCAAGAAACTCATCTAACTCACAAAGACTGGAATAAACTGAGAGTTAAGGGCTGGAAAAAAATATAACAAGTTGGGGGGGACAAAAAAATCAGGCATGGCAATGCTAGTATGGATAGATTAAATTTCAATCCAAAACTAATTAGAAGAGACAAAGAAGGACATTCTATTTTAATAAAAGGAACAATTATTCAGGAACAAATAACACTCCTAAATATTTATGCTCCAACCACTGGGGCACCTAACTTTATAAGACAAACTTTATGGAATATAAAGAACTTTATTGGACCAGAAACAATAATAATGGGAGACTTCAATACCCCACTTTTGTCAAGAGACAGGTCATCAAAATGAAAAATCAGCAGAGAAACATCATATCTGATCTCTACCCTAAACCAGTTGGATCTCACAGATATATACAGAATATTTCATCCACATGATGAGCAATACACATTCTTCTCAGCTCGACATGGAACATTTTCTAAGATAGATCATATGCTAGCCCATAAGAATTCCCTCAACAAATACAAAAAAAGTAGAAATTATCCCCTGTTCCTTATCAGACCACAATGGAATAAAATTGGAGCTCAAGAGCAAGAATAATTCTAGAAATTTTACAAACTCATGGAGACTAAATAATACACTGCTGAATGACCAATGGGTTGTTGATGAAATAAAAATGGAATTTAAAAAATTTCTGCAACCAAATGATAATGAAAACACATCCTACCAAAACATATGGGATACAGCAAAGGCAGTTTTAAGAGGGAAGTTTATAGCATTAAGTGCCTTCATTAATAAGGTCAGAAAAGCCAAATAAGTGACCTAATGATGCACCTTAAGACACTAGAAATCCAACAACAAATAAATCGTAAAAGGAGCATCCAAAAGAAATTACAAAAATAAAGGGAGAAATATCTCAATTAGAGTCCAAAGAGATAATTCAAAAAATTAATAAGACTAAGAGCTGGTTCTTTGAAAAGGTTATTAAAACAGACACTCCTCTGGTCAATCTCATCACAAAGAAAAAGGAACAAACTAACATAGTAAGGATTATGAAGGAAAATGGGTCCATGACCACAGACTACAACAAAATACAGAAAATCATCAGGGATTAATATGAGAGATTGTATTCCCCAAAATATGAAAATGCAGAAGAAATGGATAAATTTATTAGCACATATGACTTACCAAAGCTAACCTCAGAAGATATAAGTGACCTAAACAAGCCCATTACATATACGAAATAGAAAAGGTAATTAAAAATCTCCCAATAAGGAAGAGCCCAGGTCCTGATGGGTTTACAGCAGAATTTTACCAAATTTTCAAAGAAGATATAGTACTTGTCTCCCTCAAATTATTCCAAAAAGTAAAAAAGGAGGAACACCCCCAAATTCATTTTACAAAGCTATCATCACCCTGATACCTAAACTAGGAAAAGATTCATCTAAGATAGACCCATCTCCCTTATGAATATAGGTGTGAAAATATTTAACAAAATCCCGGCAAACAAAATCCATCAACATATTAAAAAGATTATTCACCATGACCAAGTGGGATTTATTCCACAGATGCAAGGCTGGTTCAACATATGGAAATCAATTAATGTAATCCAACATATCAAGAAACTGGCAAACAAAAACCACATGATCATCTCAATTGATGCTGAAAAGGCATTCGACAAAGTGCAACACTTTTTCATGATAAAAAAGCTGGAGAAGATAGGTATTACAGGCAAATACCTTAATATCATAAAAGCCACCTATGACAAACCTACAGCCAACATTATATTAAGTGGAGAAAAACTGAAACCATTTCCTGTTAGATCTGGAACAAGGCAAGGATGTCCTCTCTCTCTTATTCTATTTAATATAGTAATTGAAGTCCTCATCAGGGCAATCAGACAAGAAAAAGAAACCAAAGGTATACAGACTGTCAATAAAGAGGTCAAATTATCCTTATGTGCAGATGATATGATTCTATAACTAAAAGACCCCAAAACCTCATTCAGAAAGCTTTTAGATCTAATCAACTCCTTTAGCAAAGTGACAGGATATAAAACTAACACACAAAAATCAATAGCTTTTCTTTACACCAACTGCAAACAGGAAGAGAAGGAAATTTCAGAAAAAATACCTTTCATGAGAGCCCACCAGAAAATTAAATACCTTGGAATCAATCTAACCAAAGACCCTTCTGATCTCTACAAGGAATATTTCAAAACATTAAAGAAAGAAATAGCAGAGGACACTAAAAAATGGAAGGACCATCCCTGTTCCTGGATAAGGAGAATTAATATAGTAAAAATGACTATCCTATGAAAAGCAATTTATAGGTTTAATGCATTTCCCATTAAAATTCCACTGACTGACTTTACAGAAATAGAAAAAAAATGATCCAAAAGTTCATATGGAATCACAAAAGACCACATATAGCCCAAATACTCTTAAGCTGCAAAAATATGCAGGTGGAATCACAATCCCTGACTTCAGGCTATATTATAGGGCAGTGGTAGCAAAAACAGCTTGGTACTGGCACAAAAATAGGCCTGAGGACATGTGAAACAGAATAGAAGACTCAGAAATACCTCAACACACATATAGCCATCTTATTTTTGACAAAGGAGCAAAGCAAGTAAACTGGCAAAAAAATAGCCTTTTCTATAAATGGTGCTGGGAAAAATGAATATCCACGTGCAGAAAAATGAAAACTGACCTGCATCTCTCAAAATGCATGAGAGTTAACTCAACATGGATAAAAGACCTCAGCATAAAACCAGAAACTTTAAAACTAATACAAGACAAGATAGGTAATACACTCCAAAATAAAGGCATTGGAAGGTATTTCCTTAATAGGATTCCAATTGCTCAAGAAATTGCAACAAGAATAGATAAATGGGATTACATGAAATTAAAAACTTTGTACAGCAAAGGAAACAATTAACAGAGTCAAGGAAACCCCACCGAATGGGAAAAAATTTTCATAGCCTACACATCAGACAAAGGTCTAATTACCAGAATTTATAAAGAACTTAAGAAAAAAATACCCAAGAAAACAAATAACCCAATACACAAATGGGCAAAGGAACTCAATACACAGTTCTCAATTGAAGATGTCCATAATGCCATGAAACACATAAAAAAATGCTCAATATCCCTAACCATTAGGGAAATGCAAATTAAAACAACTCTGAGATTTCACCTTATACCAGTAAGAGTGGCCAAGTTCAATAAAACAAATAACAACAAATGCTAGCATGGTTGCAGAGAAAAGGGAACACTCTTACATTGCTGGTGGAGATGTAAATTGGTCCAACCACTGTGGAAATCAATATGGAGGTATCTTAAAAAACTGAAAATAGATCTACCGTATGACCCAGCTATAACATTATTTGGGAATTTGCCCAAAGGGAGATAGGTCATCATACCACAGAGACACCTGCATCTCCATGTTCAATGCAGCACTTTTCACAATAGCAAGGATATGGAATCAACCAAAGTTCCCTTCAACAGAAGAATGGATAAAAACACTATGGTACCTATACACAATGGAATACTACTCAGTAATGAAAAAAATGAAATAATGCCATTCACAGCAAAATGGATGGAATTAGAGAAAATTATTTTAAGTGAATGAACACAAGCTCAGAAAGAGAAACACCACATGTTCTCACTCATATGTGGGAGCTGAATCAAAATTATAAGAAGGAAGAAAATCATATGCAGAGGTCAGAATATAATAAAAAAGCTAGGAATGGTATTATTATAGATGGACTAGAAAATTCATGTAATAGTTCTGATAATGTAAAAAGAAAGTTCACTACAGAAAAAATTTCTGTCTTAAACAGAACTGGAACCCAAAAATATTACATAAAAAGGCAAGCAAATGGAAGAGAAGTCTTTGGTGGGGGGTGGGATGGGGGAGGAAGTGCACAAGAGCATAATGGGGGAACTTATATGTATAATGTACAACAATATGCATATATGGAAATGTCACAATGAAAAGCATGTCAGAATGAATCACATTAAGGTGTACATTAAAAATTTCCAATAGAAAAAAGTTTTAGAATTCTGCAAGTGGAGTTTAACAAGTGGTTCTCATGCAAGTTCTAAGGACTAGAAAGCCAACAGAAATACAGACAATATAGATAGGCCTCACAGGATTTCAGAGAAAAGTAATGACCATATTGGGAATTGGACTGGAGATCATGTTACATTCTGGCAACGAGTTTGTCTGCAGTTTGGTCATATCCCAAAATATTGAAGGAGACTATATTTTAAAGTAATGGATTAATTAACTTGGAGGAAGAAATTTCAAGATAGTATAGTATTGAGGCTGTGTCTTGGGTACTGTTGTATGCTTTTTAGACACATTTATAAATAAAAAAAAAGAAAAGAGCAGAAAGATTTTAAAAATGTGCAGTCTGTCCAGAAAAGTCTCTGTTTAAAGTGGGAAACAAAGTAAATTCAGGCAATAGGCCATAATTGTTAAAGAGACAAGTACAATTAAAGAGAGGTTAAGCACTTCATGCCAGGACAATAGGAAGAATATCCTAGAGACAAAGCAGGAGTTTGTCAGACCCCTCCCATCAAAGACTCTGAGATATAAAACTGCAAACTCATTTGAAAGATTTTTATTTAATAAGGAAGAGGCTCCATGGTGTCCTGCCGGCCAAGGGTCACTTAGAGATATGTTCTCCCAGATTCAGCTGCCCAGGCACACAGAGGCTGCTGCAGCCATAGCCCAGAGGGGCCTGGCTACTGCCCAAGCCAGCAGTAGACTGTGGACTCATCTACATGTGCTGATTTTGAAGACAAGCAGTATGTAAGAGTTATGAAGTCATTGAGGCTTGAACCAGTAGTACAGAAAAAGCCACGTTCAGGTAATGTATGGTAGTGTCAGATTCCCTAGAGAGAGCTCCAGGGAGGTGCTGCTTCATGAAGCTTTGAGGGTGAAACCTAAGCTTCAGAGGAGACCTAGGATATAGGAGATGCCAGCAACATGGAACATCAGGGAAAGAATGCTGCTGGCAATCAATGCATCCAGCCAAAAGTGAAACCATGTAGCTTGAAAACAGCAAGACCACAGTGGTGGAACAGTCAAAGACCATTCAAGCCCAGATGACACCAGCACATGAGCCAGATGTGAGACATGTGAGACTTCAGGACTCAGTGTTCCAGTCTTGCTTTGGCCCAATTTTTCTGTCCCATCCTCATGTTCCTCCCTTTGGAAAAGGGAATGTTTACTCTGGGCCATTATATGTTGGAAATATATAACTTGATTTTTGTTTTACAAGGCTCACAGCTAACTTTGCCTTTTGAGTCTCAGTAGAAATGTTGGACATGAACTTTTAAACAGTTTTGGGACTGTTAAGAATTTGGAAATTTTGAATTTGGACTGAATGTATTTTGCATTATAAGATGACCATAGGCCTTGGGGACCAAGGGCAGAGTGTTATGGTCTAGATATAAAATGGCCTCCAAAACTCATGTTTGAATACTTGGTCCCTAGTGGGTGGCGCTGCTTTAGGAGACTGTAGAACTTTGGGAGGTAGGACCAAGATGTGATCAACCCTCCTCCACCATGTGCTCCTGCCACCTTCTCCCCACCAGCATGGACTGAAATGCTCTGAGTACAAGTCAAGTAAATCCCTCAGATTTCAAGTTGTTCTGTCAGGTATTTTGGTAATAGTGATGCACATACTAACAAACATTATTATTATTTTTATTATTATTATTATTATTATTATTATTATTATTATTATTATTATTATTGTGATACTAATGGAAGCAATCCTGAAAGAATCAGCCATTGAAAACCCTATGAGGGTCACTACAAGTTGGATCAACTCGACAGGATAAACAGGGATAATTTGGATGTTTTGGCCAATTACACTGTTATTACTAACACATTCCTCTTCCACCACCTGTAACCTTGTAATAACCTCCAAACTCACATCCCTTTCTTTATGGTTCTCTGATCTTGTCCATTTCTCACAGGTTACCTGAGTGTTCTTTATCTGAAATGTACTTCTGATTATATCACTCTTAAAAACTTAACTTTTAAAAATTCTTTATTGACTTTGCACTTTTATGGAATATAATTCAATTTTTTTTTGCTTGGGATCACAGGATTTTTCATGGTTTACAGCCTACGAATGGTTGATGTTGTTAGGTGCTGTCGAGTCAGGTCCCACTCATAGTGATCCTTACAGAGTTTTCAATGGCTGATTTTTTCAGGATTGCTTTGGAAGTGGATTGCTATGTTCTTCTCCCATTTTTGTGGTGGGAATTGAACTTGGGTTTTCAGTGCAAAGCAGCACTCTACCAATTGAGCTAAACCCTAATCTCCTAAAAATGATAGTTAACAATATTAAATGTCTCTTATGTGCTAGTCAGTATGATGTGGTTGTTAGGTGCTGTTGAGTTGGGTCCCACTGATAGTGATCCTCATAGGGTTTTCAATAGCTAATTATTTGAGGATTGTTTTGGGCTGCCATGTCTTTCTCCCATATTTGCAGTGCTGGACATTGAACTCAGGGCCTCAAAGAGTGCACAGAAGTACTTTACCAACTGAGCTAAACCCCTAACCCCATTTGACCTTCATGACAATCCTACTGGTTTCATACTTTTATCTCCATTTTTAAAAATGAGAAATTCATTGTCTGTATGTACCATAATTTTTAAAATCCATTCTTCTGTTGAGGGGCACCTTGGTTGGTTCCATTGCCTTGCTATTATGAAGAATGCTCTCCATTAAATATAGAGATGTAGGTGTCTCTATGGTATGACTTGTCTCCCTTTGGGTATATTGCCAGGAGTGGTACAGCTGGGTCATATGGCAGTTCTATTTGTAGTTTTCTGAGGTACCTCCATATTGATTTCCAAAGTGGTTGAACTAACTTACTGTCCCACCAACAATGTAAGAGAGTTCCTTTTTTCTCACATCCTCACCAGCATTTGTTATTATTTGTTTTGTTGATCTTGGCCATTCTTACTAGAGTTAGGTGGAATCTCAGAGTTGTTTTTGTTTGCATTTCCCTAATGGCTAGGGAGATTAGCCATTTTTTTCATGTGTTTCTTGGCACTATGAACTTCTTCACTTGAGAGTGCTCTCTTCCTTTCCTTTTCCCATTTGTGTATTGGGTTATTTATTGTCATGGGATTTGCTTTCTTGGGTTCTTTGTAAATTCTAGAAATTAGTCCTCCATTAGATGTGTAGGATGTGAAGACTTTTTCCCACTCAGTGGGCTCTTCCTTAACTCTGTTGATTGTTTCCTTCACAGTACAAAAGTTTTTAAATTTCATGTAATCCCAGTTGTCAATTTTTAGTGCCATTTCTGAACAGTTGGAGTCCCATTAAGGAAATGATTTCATATGCCTATGTTGGAAAAAGAATGTAATAATGTCATTTGCAGCAAAGTGGATGGAACTGGAGAATATCATCTTAAGTGAATGAACACAAGGTCAAAAAGAGAAATGCCATATGTGTCACTCGTATGTGGGAGTTGAATCTTTAAGGAAGAAAAAAATTATACATAAGTAGATATATAACTGTACAATTAAACTTAGCAAAGAAGGGAAAGTATAAATAGTGTAGAAAGAAGGATGGAGGGGACTAGAAAAGGGTAGTGAAGACTGCAGAAGGTGGGAAGGGGAGGAGAAAGAGTGTAAAAGGATAAAGGGGAGGGGATAATCTCAATGTAAATGATGCAACTTTGTGAATACATGGGAAAATAGGGAAATATAACCCTAATAGCCATATGAGTTTCACTACATATCAGCCAAAATGTTCCATTAGCTTTGTAAGTTGATAAAAGTGTAACCAAAAGGGATGTAATAGTTGCAAAATGGAAAAAGCAAATGTTGTATTATTCTGTGCTCCACCAACACTTATCAATAAAGGGAAAAAAGAAAACAATTCCCTGTACTAGCAAAAAGAAAAAGAAGTAAATTTTATGGTATGATGTCAAACAGTATATATATATATATATATATATATATATATATATATATATATATATATATATATAATTAGAATATATATTAAAAATGAAATGAGAAAGCTGAGTTGAGAGTTGAAATAATTTCCCCCCAGTAATGAATAGCATGTTCTCATTTATCACTGATCTTTCCTAAGCATGCTAGTATACCTAAAGCACTGATGTCTTCATTGATATCAGAATTGAATTAATCATCATTATCTTTCATGTCTTTCTTCCTCATGTTGGGTCTGTTGCCAAGAATGAGAAGAAATTGGTGAACCTTTAAGCCTTGTAATACATATAACCTGTGCCTTCCTCTATTTAATCACATTGTTCCTTGGAAAGATGGTGAGATGCACCTTCCCTTGTGAGCTAGTAATCCTTTGTGGGCTTGTCATACCACTAGAGGGTGAATCCCAGTTATGAAAAAGTATCCTCTCAGCTTTCTTGTCACCCATGGACTTGATTCCATCAGAAGAAACCCATTTCAGGAAATTGCAGTGTAGAATATGTTGTTGTTGTTGTTAGGTGCCATCAAGTCGGTGTCTGACTCATAGTGACCCTATGTACAACAGGCGAAACACTATTGTGAGTGCATCTCTGCTATTCATAGGGTTTTCAATGGCAGATTCATTTTTTGGGGGAGTAGGTTGCCGGGTCCTCCTCCCAAGCCTACAGTACCTGGTGTTCTCCAGTGGTCTCCCATCCAGGTACTAACGAGGCCCGGCCCTGCTTAGCTTCTGAGATCTGACAGGATTGGAAGCCACAGTGCTATGGCTTCAGGCCTAGAATGGAATATAGAGGAACTTTATAGGTTTCTGTGGTCTTCCTATTGTAGATCATCTGATAACTGATTTTTTTCTTTCTTTAAAAAAATTATTTTGCCCTATGAAACCAGTGTGCATATACAAGGAGTTGGTACTCTTCTCTTCAAATACCCAACAGAAATTTCTCTTATTTTCTAGGTGTGTTATTTTTTAAAATTGAAAACCAGTGGTAAAATACAACATAAAAGTTACCATCTTAATAATTTTGAAGTGTACCACATAGGTCAGTAGTATTAAGTATATTTATATTGCTGTAGAATCAACTTCCAAAACTTTTCATCTTGAAAAACTGAAACTCAACACTTACTAACCAACTCCTCATTTTCCCCTCCCTCTAGGCTCTAGCATCCACCATTCTGTTCCTGGTTTCTCAGAGTATGATGACTCTGAGTACAACATGTTGATGGAACCAACCATTTGGTATTTGTCTTTTCAAATTGGCTTATTTCACTTTGTATAATATCCATAAGGTACATTTATCTTGTAGAATGTGTCAAAATTTCCTTCCATTTTAAGAGTGAATAATATTCTATTTTATGTATACACCCCTTTTGTTTAACAAGTCATCCCTCAATGGACACTTGAGTTACTTCTACTTTGTGGCTATGGTGAACAATGCTGCTATGAACATAGGTGTACAAATATTTCTTCGGGTCTCTGCTTTCAATTCTTTTGGAAAAAAATATAATATATGATATATATTATATATGATATACATAATATATGATATATATGATATATGATATATGCTATATATGATATGTATAATATATAATTATATATATATATTAAAGGAAGGAAACAACTATATATATATATTCATATATGTAAAAATGAACAATAATATCTATTTAAGGAGGAAATGCAAATCATAACAACAGAGATTCCATTTCACTACAGTGAGAATAGCCAAGATTAACAAAACACATTTATACTGCT